>VKOC01002500.1:0-47255 GCA_009364415.1 Spea multiplicata | reverse complement strand
TTCAGTAACAATGTAACAATAAGAGATCGTTCGACTTCCCATGTGCATGTAATGTAAATCCAACTCCCTGAACTCCCAAGATGGATAAGAAGCGATCGCCATGCCCCATTTCAGATGTCAACATGAAAGCGAACACCATGTCAACGGGAAGACCTGAGCGGAAGACCCGGCGGCTCCAGAGTCATTGTAGATTCCTTATTCCGGAAGACAGAGACAAAGTTAAATATTAATAAACCACGCGCTCCCTGCGCAGTCAATGTCACGATCTTATTGTGTCAATATTCATCGAGAACCATCGTACGCTCCTTTCTTACATGTCGTCAAGAGTTTCTTGGAAAGGTACGTTGGAGCCTCGAGAGGGGGCCGCGTCTCATTGGATTGTAAATGAAATGCTTCTGCCGCTTGCTCTCCTCGTTGATTACGGCTGAATTTGCTCATTCTGTGCTTTCTTTTCACAGCTCAGGTGAACACAATTTCAGCTTCCTCTTTAGATCATCGGCCGCGCGATTCAGCACAAACCAAATTGCTTCTTGGAAGAGATATACTGGGGGAAGTGAGAAGCATTAGCCGTGTAATCTAAATACGTTTACACATGATCAATTCTATTCTTCCAAGACGACGGAGCCGCAGTCAACTCGCGGAGACTCCATTTGTTTCTTCTGTCTTCTTCTTCTTCTGCTTCTGTGGTTTCTTTTTTTTTTTGTGTTTTAACAAGATATATTTTATGTACCGCAGATGAAAAGTGTCCATCAATTTAATGTGTCCATCAATGTGTTAATTTTTGGCCCAGATAGGACTAAGAGTCAAAAAAAAAAAATCCTCAGTAACACGGGAGAAGTCGTAAGAGTAACGAGCGACCGTAACAATATGGCAGCCGGGGGCAAAGGAATACGTTTAGAATGGGTTTGTATTATTGGAGATTTGGGGAAAACTTTTCAGCCCCTTACCGGCAACATAGAAACAGAATCTGCCGGCAGATCGGCCCCATTCGGCCCCCGTCTAGTCGCTCGTTTCTCCTGCTGTAAAGACTCAAACCTTAATCATTGGTCTCGTCTTGGATTCAGGAGCCGTATGTCCAGTGGCGGAACTACCGGGGTCGCAGGGGTCGCCGACTGCCGACCGGGGCCCGCGGGCAGGGGGCCCAAGCCAAGGGGCCGCCCGAAATCTTTTTTCCGTTTTTGTTTTTTTTTTAAATAAGGCAGGGACGAGAGGTGCGGCCCGTGTAAGATCGGCAGCCAGGGCAACCGGTCTTACGCTAGCCGCACCTCAAGCCCTGCTACTTACTTGTGGGAGGGTCTTCTGGACTGCACAGAGGAAGCGGAGTTCACGTGACATCCTACTTCCTCTGTGCTTTAGCAGAGAAGGCAGAGGTAGGCCGCGCCCCCTGCTGAAGTCTGAGCGGCATCGAGGAGCTGCAGTGCAGGTAAGGGGGTGGGGAGGGTGTTTGAATGAGTGTGTGTGATTGAGGGTATGAATCTGTGAATTAATGGTTATATGAATGATTGAGTGTGTGTGTGATAGCATGGATGTGTAAGTGCTGGAACCTAGGCATGATGGGACTGTGATTGCTGTTAGCAATCACACTCCTATCATGCCAAGTCAGCCAGTACATGCTGAAACTGGCCAGTTGCCCCCTTGTGTAGTGATGCTGCCAGCAGTATGGGGTCTGCACTTACAGCCACCCTGTACCAGCATGTAGTGGCTGACTTGGCATGATAGGAGTGTGATTGCTAACAGCAATCACAGTCCCATAATGCCTAGGTTCCAGCATTTACTGGATGGATGTGTAAGTGCTGGAACCTAGGCATGATGGGACTGTGATTGCTGTTAGCAATCACACTCCTATCATGCCAAGTCAGCCAGTACATGCTGAAACCTGGCTAGCTGCCCCCCATGTGTATTGATGGTGCCAGCAGTATGGGGTCTGCACATCACTTATAGCCACCCTGTACCAGCGTGTATTGGCTGACTTGGCATGATAGGAGTGTGATTGCTGACAGCAATCACAGTCCCATCACAGTCCCATCATGCCTAGGTTCCAGCATTTACTGGCCAAGTCATATTGCTAATTTTGTCCAATTGTGTGTTACCTACTTTTATTAAAAATGTGAGTTTTTATTATTATTTTTAAAGGTGGGGGTCATTTTCGGTTTTGGCTAAGTGAACCCTGAGTGTTTTGGTCCAGAATTTTCATTTTAGTTCATCCCTAGAATAAATCTAGGGAATCCTGAATTTGTAGTCGCAAAACTTTCTAGGCCCAGAAATCAGTGAGAGGAAGAGTAAAGGTTTTGTGTCATTTTACTTTATTTTAATCTGCATATTTTATTAAAGGCCATATTTTTTGTCACAGTGAAAAATGAGTGCGGCCCGCGCACGTATACAATTCTGATGAAGTGGCCCACTGCAGAAAAAACTTGGACACCCCTGGATTATGCCCTTTGTACATGCGCCCCTTTTTCTTTGATTTTTTTACAGATATGATTCAATATGTAAATTGAATTTGTTGAAAATTGTTGGGTAAAAATCATGTTTTTTTGGGGGGGTGAGGGGGCCCTTAACAGATTCTCACCCGGGCCCTGAGGCGTCTAGTTACGCCCCTGGTACCATCGCTCAAAGTCATTTATTTTTCCTTTTTTTTATTCCTTATATTGAGTAAAACTGTACTGCCTGTGACTTACAAGCACGTGCATCAATTTTAAATTCGTTTTACCCCTAGTGAACATTTAAGATGCTGTCTTAAAGTCTGGAGATGCACAGAGACTGGAGATGCACGTTATGAGACGTTATGATGTTATAGCAGTAAAATGAAACCTTTAACTTAACTAAGGATTTGTCTTTTTAAATGTGAACTTTTTTCTTTTTGTGGTGGTGAATTTCACCTTTTATTGACAACCCTCCTTAAAGATTTCAGTGGTTCCCTCCTTTGGATGGAAGTAGTCTCATGTGCATTTGGAAAGTACTGCAGCAGAAGAAAATGTGGGAATAGATGATCCACTGTGACTGGACATGGGATGTTTTCACTATTGTTTTTCGTTCTTCTTCCCTTTGATGTTGGATTACTTGATTACACCTGAAGCTTCAATGTAAGAAAAAAATCTTGACCTTAAGTGAATAATGCCCTAAGTGAGAGTCTTGGGAGAATCATTTTTATTGCAATGAATAAGCTAGCCCTGTCTTACACGCATGTCTGCTTACTGTATTTGTTTTACTTAAACTGAACTAACAAGAAAACAGTAAATGGTCTCATGTAGTTTTTTTTCTTTCATATTTGAATAAATAATGTATTCTGGCAGCACTTTGCGATTATGTCCAACACGCTTACTATTTAAATCAGCACTTGGTTTCTGATACACCTTCCAAGTGGCACTTTCACCACACAATACTGACTTTACTGTTATGAGTGTTGTGTAGCTACATCAACAAGAAGTGGTGACACTAATTTACTTGCAGTAATGTGACATGTATGCTTATGATGAGGCAAATGAAGCAATGTCCTATAAATGTATTCTTTCTTTGAGATTGTTTGACAGCAGAGGAGAGGAGTGACTTGCTGTAATTCACACATTAAAAACTTGATTTTGTCCATAAGTAATAGAGTGGTCTACTTACAAAATCTGTTTGCAAACCCCAATACAAAACCAAATACATCACCACCAATTTTTTTATGCAGCTTTGTAAAAGATCATACTAATTCTCAAATGATGTTTTAGGATCTGGTAATGTGATACATATGATAGCTTTACCATGTAAATCTAAAAATTAAAAAAGTTATTGTAACAACAGGCCATATCTCTTCTCGACTAATTTTATCTACTTCTTGTAGTTTCAACAGCTGTTACAGCTTTTTTAAAGTACTTTCAGTACTTTATAATTGAAAATGTAAAGTGAGAAAAATATTCATTTCTGTTAGTGACATGTATATAGACATTGAGGCTGAGCCACTGGATTCTGAATTTAATTTTGTATATTGAACATTATATATATATATATATATATATATACACACACAAACTGGAAGATCGATATTGCCTCGATATAGTTCACATTAGGGCGAAATGATGGCACTTTCGGTGATTAAATCTCTTCTGATTGGAGGATTGTTGAGAGGACGTCACTGTAAGAGCCACCATTTTTGGTGGAAGTTCCCACCAGGTTATGTCTGCAGAGATGTGGATGAAGATAGAAGACAAGAGAGAGAGAAGAAAACAGTGAGAAGATGTGAGAGACTAAGAGCGTGAGAGAGTGAATATAGGCACCAATCGACAAATTTTGTTCCAGAATTAAAAATGTTACAAAATTTTCTGCCGAACCGAATGGGCAGGGAACAAAATTTGTTGCCTGAAAGTGAATGGCCAACAATGAACAGAAATAATTGTCTCAATCACTTTTGGCCTGTTTGCACATGTCTAATATCTAGTACCAAGGAGTGAAGAGCAGTCTTCTTTCATGCATCCTTTCACATATACCTGCACATATTCTGAAGGTTAGTAGTGCATATAAGCTATTCAAACAACCTAGAGGCTACATCAGTCAATCAGAACCAATATTTCTTCCACAATTTTATGATACACATCTTTTAAATTTGCATTTCATTTTATATGAGAAATTATTGAATATACGGTACATCCACTTCTTAAATGGCAAAACACAGCAAACCGCTAGACTTCAATTAGTAAAGTTTCTAGTTCTCATAGTAAAGCTTTTGGTTCTCTCCACTCGACCATGTTGTTTTGATTACTTTGAAGTGACAAACTTAACTTTCTTCTCATTTTAGCTTTGATATAATCTGCTAATTAAGTGCCTGCAGCAATCTACCACATCCACTGTTTTTTTTTTAGTTCTAAATATATGGTAAATATGTAAAATGAGTGGCTTTCAAAATTAATTATTATATAATATATATGTATTCATAATTTAATAATACTCATGTGTGGTGCAGCTATGCTTTGGGTCTCAAACTAATGTTATTATTGTATTCAACGCACTGTACACTTTGTATGGATTTTACTGTAATTAGCATTGTCATTTTGCTACATTCAAAGATCTGTACAGATGGTCAAAGAAATTATAATGAAAAAGCAAAATGTATTTCAAATAATCCTGAAATAAATTCAAAATGTACTAGAAGTTCAAATGCTAGACTATGTTGTTTAAATTATTGACAATTTATGAACTAATGGACAATTAATACAAAAAATGCTACATACAATTTGCTACATAATTTATCAGTGACTACTTTTGTTTTACAGTAATATACATTCTTGCTTGTACCGGTTTGGACCCCTCTTTGCCTTCAGAACTGCCTTCATTCTTCGTGGCATACTTTCTACAGGGTGCTGGAAACATTCCTCAGAGATTTTGGTCCATATGGACATGATGGCATCACGCAGTTGCTGCAGATTTGTGGGCTGGACGTCCATGATGCAAATCTCCCGTTCCACCACATCCCAAGGGTGCTCTATTGGATTGAGAACTGGTAACTGTGGAGGTCATTGTCATGTTCAAGAAACCAGTTTGAGATGATGTGAGCTTTATGACATGGTGCACTATCCTGTTGGAAGTAGCCATCAGAAGATGGGTACACTGTGGTCATAAAGGGATGGACATGGTCAGCAACAATACTCAGGTAGGCTGTCACATTTAAAAAATGCTCAATTGGTACTAAGGGGAGCAGAGTGTGCCAAGAAAATGACCCCCACACCATTACACCACCAACAACCTGAACCGTTGATACAAGGAAGGATGGATCCATGCTTTCATGTTGTTTACTCCAAAGTCTGACCCTGCCATCTGAATGTCATAGTTGGAATCAAGACTAATCAGACCAGGCAACATTCTTCCAGTTTTCCATTGTCCAATTTTGATAAGCGTGTGTGAATTGTAGCCTGTTCTTAGCTGACAGGAGTTGCTCATGGTTTGCTCTTCTGCTGCTGTGGCCCATCTGCTTCAAAGTTTGACATTTTGTGCATTCAGAGATGGCATTCTGCATACCTTCATTTTAACAAATGGCTATTTGAGTTACTCTTGCCTTTCTCCTCTGACCCCTGGAGCATTTGGTGGTCCAAGGTCAGACTGTGCAATGCTCAGAGAGTTACATCAGACTCCACTGGCCTCAGTTAAAGTGTTAAATGTTAAAGTTCATGACAATACAATCAGAAAAAGACTGAACAAGTATGGTTTGTTTGGAAGGGTTGCCAGGAGAAAGCCTCTTCTCTCTATAAAGAACACAACGGCACCGCTTAGGTTTGCAAAGTTGCATCTGAACAAACTACAAGACTTCTTGAACAATGTCATTTGGACGCACAAGACCAAAGTGGAGATGTTTGCCCATAATGCACAGCACCATGTTTTGTCATAAAACACCTAATACCAACTCCAAGTGGGCTTGTTTTGCAGCCAAAGGACCTAGGAACTTTGTAGCCATTGAGTTGACCATGAACTCCTCTGTATATCAAAGTGTTCTAGAGTCAAATGTGAGGCCATCTGACTGACAGCTAAAGCTTGGCTGAAATTGGGTCATGCAACAGGACAATGATCCCAAGCACATCAGCAAATCTACAACAGAATGGCTGAAAGATGAAATGCGTGGTGGAACCCTGTGCATAAATAAATGTCTGCAAACCTCAATGAACTAAGGAAACGTTGTAAAGAAGAGTGAGACAAAATTCCTTCTGATATGACTGATAAAGTCATACAGAAAATATTTCCGCTAAAGTTCTACAAGCTTAATCATAAAGTGTACTTAGTTTTTCACACGTGGCTTCTCCATTTTGGCTTTATATCTGTTGAATAAATCATGACACGATGTAATATGTTATGTGTTGTTCATTTGAGGTTGTATTGACCTAATTTTTAGACCTGCTAAGGAACAGATGATTGTTATTATGTTCCAATATGTAAAACTATAGAATTCAAAAAGGGTGTACTTTCTTTTTCACATGACTGTAAAGAGAGAATGAATGAAAATGAGAGTGTGAGTGAGTAAGCCAAAAAGCGAACAGAAAAATTGTTTTTTTTTGGCCATTTTCTCATATCTAATATATATATATGTGTGTGCATTTTTTAATGCTATAATGGGGGTGCTTATGATACCATAAACCAATGATTTTAAGTCTCTACATGCAGACCAAAGGCAAAAACACAAGTAAAGAAAAGTAGGCGTAAAAACCTTATTTTTAACCCACTTCACTACTAGCGGATCTAGGCCCCATAACAGCAAAAGCAAACTGCAGTAGAAGGGAGAGGGAACATTTCTTACTTATAATGAGTGTATACCATGAAAGGCTGTATTTAGTACCACCAATGAAAGATGAATAAGCGCAGATCACATAAGGTTAAAATTCAAAACCTATTATTTAATCCATTTACACATTAATAATTCATCTTATAGACATTTTTCACACTCAGGTTAGGTTCCAGGAAACAGTGATGTGGGTTGAAATAATGTAAATTGAGCCATATTTCACATGGAAATGTAATATATATGTGTGTGATTACAGTATGGTTCTTTTAAAAGTTCTTTATTTAGACAGGATAGCATTCCCTACCATAGCATTCCCTACGGTATCAAAATAGAAAGGAACTAATAAGTTAATACTCACAAAGCTACACATATGTCAGGTAGTGTAGGGTCCTTGAGCACATACCTTCTTAGTCAGTATTGTGATATCCATCCGGCTTGTACCTGCCTCAGTAGATTCAGCAGCTGCACTTAACTAGAGACTACTTATTTGAAGCAGCGTACAATGTAGTTGGTGGATAGGAGTCACCTCTTTAAGAGGAACTCATTCATGATATCCTTGGGTCTTTTGTTAAATTAGTTTTTTTTTGGCAGGACTGTTCTGAGATTAAGCATTGCATCACCAGAATAGCAGTTGGCACTAGTCCCCTTTACAATTGCTGGGAAATGCTAGCTGCGATTGACTACATCCCTTTCCACTTGGTTTTAAATCATTAGTTCCCTTCTAATTTGTTACATATACATTTTTAAACAACTAGTAATTAATAAAAGTTAAGTTTTACTTTTTTTGTGTAGGGTACCTCCTAATCACAATCAACAGTATATATATAATCTCTGTTAGGATTTATGCCCATTTGTAGCCAGTTATAGGTCAATCTTTGGGATTTTATGTTGTATTCACCACCAATCCCAATTGCAGGTATATATTTCCTTAAATTAAACCTAGATGTTAGCAAGAGTAGAGAAAAACACTCCATCAAAACATAAGTGATTGTCTTTTCTTTCTTTTTTTGACAACTGCTATTGTATGGTATATGATAGAGTTTATATGATGTCATAAAAACCCTGTTATAGCTGTTCACCTGTCAAAGGTACATCATATAAAATAGCTAAAAATGTTCTAATCACTCTAGAAAAATACATGCACGATTGACATTTCTCAAGTAGATTTCATAAGGACAAAAATAGCTGTTCAGATAATGTTGCATTAAAGAGCATGAATATTAAATATGAAAGCTAATCATATAAACAGTGCTGTCTGTGGTATTGTTATACCATTAAAGTCACTACAGTTTCACAATGTAATCCAGGGGATTAAAATTCTCTTAATACCATTTAGAGGCACTCCAGAGAGATTAACTGTGATTCATCTAACAACGCATCATATGTGTCGTAAAGAAAAAGAACATGACGTTTCTTGCCAGTCAAGAACTAATACTTGTTATAATATAATGTATTTTACTGAAAATACATGGTAAATGAGTTTGCCATGGGCATCTTTCTTTTAAACCTATATTTGTTATATAAACAATAAATAGGAGGTAAATAGAAGGTAAAGGATTTTTCAAGCTCAAACACTTTTAAGTAAAGCACATTATTAACATTTCATGCAGGCTTTTTTAATTGGTACAAAGCTGTGCAAAGACTAAGGTAAAGCACAATTCATACTTGCATAGCGTTTCAATACAGTTAAATTACCCTTTCTTTTTCACTTTTTTCCTCTTCTTCTTCTTCACTCCCTCTTCCCAAATTTCTACTAGCCCCCCCAAAAATCAGACATGCGGAAATGTAGCAGACCTACCCCCAATGTGGGATTGACCCTAATGATACTATATCCCTGAACATGTTGTAGCTATATGTGGTTGTTGTCAGTTGCTGTATAACAATTATATCAGCTTGTAGCTAAACAATATCTTTAAACTACAGTATAAGCGGATTCTAGCTTGATGTGAGTGGGCTTGCTTTTTCCACATATTGTAAATATTGTATGTCCACATGTAGTCAATCTAATGATGTTGCAGATATGTTCCGATTTATTTTTCCCCTTGTTTGCTTTCATAAAAAATAAACACAAAAAGGTCTTTCCTGAACTTGAGCTCAAGTGTAATCTGCTAATTTTATATTTCCAGATACAAGATATAATGTAACGTTTGTAATTAATATATGAACGCTTGTGGGTTCCAGGTGTTCTGTAGCCCTCAGCATGCTTTAATTAACAGCATATATTGATACAAGGTCAACCATGGAAAAAACCTTAAGTCAAACAAAATGTTTTTAAACTATCATGTGTTAAGGAATAGTACCTTGATATTACGTATTTCTCCTTTTGAGGGATACACTATATAACAAAATATGTGGACATCTGACCATAACACCTATATAGCTTGCTGGGCATCCCATTCCAAACCCATGGGCATTAATATGGAGTTGGACTCACCTTGCGGCCATAGAAGTCTCCACTCTTTTAGTCAACTTTTAGTCAAAATATTTTGGAGAGTGTCTGTGAGAATTTGTGCCCATTCAGCCAAAAGAGCATTTGTGAGGTCATGCACTGATGTCGGACACGAAAGCCTGGCTCGCAACCAGCATTCCACTTCATCCCAAAGTTGTTTAATAGGGTTAAGGTCACTCAAGTTCCTCCACACCCATGTCTTTCTAGACCTTACTTTGTTCACATGGTGTAGCACAGATGCTACAGAAGACAGACAATTTGTACATATTTTATACTTTAGCACTCAACAACTCTACTGAGCTCTTATTACCCCTAGATGCTTCCACTTCACAATAATAGCACTTACAGCGGACCAGGGCAGACCTAGCAGGGCAGAAATTGCATTAACTGACTTAACAAAAGTGGCATCCTATGACACATTTAAAGCAATTGAGAACTTTAGTATGACCCATTCTACTGCCAATGTCTGTCTCTGGAGATGGCATGCCAATGTCTGATTGTATACAATGGTTATCAATAAATGTGACTGAAACACCTAAATGCAAATATTTGGAATGTATGTTTGATATCTTATTTCCATGCTGCAATAATATTAATATAAACTTGTATATACAGAGTCTCTCATGCTTGTGACGCCGGCCACCTTGACCTCCTACCTACCTTGGCTCTATCTAAACAGATCCCTGTGTATCTGCTCTTTAGTACTAAAGTCTAAATCTTAATACCAAACGTATATCCCCAGTTGTGTTTTTATTTCCCGTACTTCAAGGGAAGCACCCCCAAAAAGCTCGGTGTAAGAACCTAGCTGGTAAAGAGTATGGGAAGTTCAGTATGAGCGGTGTGATTGATGAAACTCAGAGTAGACAAGGCAGAGAGCAGATACACAGGGATCTGTTTAGATAGAGCCAAGGTACGTAGGAGGTCAAGGTGGCCGGGGTCACAAGCTTGAGAGACTAGACAGACTAAGAGTAGTCAAGACTAGCCGAGGTCAATAGCCAGGAGGTCAAGGTTGCCAGGTCAGAAGTTGGAGGGGAAAATGGTGCCCACTGAAAGGGGAAGTTTCCTGCTAAATGCTATTTATGCAACTATGTAACCTAATGATGCATCACTCAACACTCCTGCTGTCCAGTTATACGAACAGATGACCACTTCCCCTGAGTTTTGACTTTGTGGTTATTTGAACAAAAAAAACCTCACAATACTAATATGCAATTATGCATAATCAAATTAAATAAAATCTGCTACATGTGTAGATAAAGAAACTAGCATTGCTTTCTTCCAACTAACAGCTAATAATGATGGGATAGGTCATAACACCACTATGACATACTTTTTATTGTGTGAATCATGCACACTCTTGCATTTTAATCATTAAAATAATGTGTGTTTTAGTCAATATTTTATGAGAATTCAATGCACAGATAAAGATATGTATGCAAAGCGCTATATCAAATTTCATCGTATTGTATAAGCTAATATAGTCCAGCACTCTTCCACTTGACTGAGTGCCTGCTGCGCTAGGCAATATTTACATTACAGGAACAATGCAATTATAAACCCCATACTGCTTCAATAAAGAAATCTGGCCCTGAGCCCAGTCAAACAGATGGCATTGCAGATTATAGCTTCATGCCAAGGGAAGGCACAGTGAGCTTTGTATCTAGTCAGAACAAGATTGTAAGGAGAATGGGAATCTTCCTCATTCCTTTGGATTTTAATTCCTTTGTGGGCATAACCAAATCTGTATTGTGATTCAGCAGCAAATTAAAGCCACATCATATTCTTGAACTGCTTTAACCTCCACAGTAATTATCACAGCATTATTATCATCCATTATGTAACTTAGAACCGATGAACAAAATCTTCAATGTAATACAAGTGTTCTGGGATTCAACCAAGAAAAAAAGGTACCTAGCTATAGAAATAAGCACTGGTTAAATAGAATTTAAAAATGTCACCAAGACAAAGGAAGAACATATCTCAAAATAATAGCGAAGAAATTACATAACACTATATAATACTGAATAATATTAAAAATAAGTGTCTGGAAGGTAATAAAGGAATGGGAATGAATCCTTAATTTAGAAATTAAAACCTTACTGAAACATATATATATTTATGAGTTCTGATTCCAAGAGAGTATGTATACCTAATTAGATTATTGGCTTGATTTACCTATACTGGGGGGGCAGACAAAATCAATGACATTACATTTTGATTCTGAGTCTTTACATCTGGAAAAACAGGCAGACAAGATGGTTGGAATGGTTCGCATCTGCTGTCAAACTCTATGTTTCTATGTTTCAGTTCATAACTGCATTGTTTTCTCATCCATTAACACCAAATATTTGGGAATACAATGTGGAACGTGTAATATAAATAACATTCCAAATGACATCTACTATGTATAGCTATAATTTGAAAGTATCAATTTGAAGGTCACTTTTTGTGCCATAATTTTGATTATGAACATTTTATATACTGATTGGATTTCAAAGTGTTGATGGTGAATGTGTAGATTCTCGTAAAAATTCAGTGGGAAAATATTATTGTGAATATCTCGCAGCCTGCAGCTACATTGTTGCCCTTCATCAAAACTGATTCTAAATTTGCCAATATCTCAAATGAAAAGACCATTGGTTCTCAACCTGTGTTCACATTTGCACACCTCTTATTCTTTTTTGTGAAGGCCTACATATGTCTAGATGATACTTGCAGCTAGGAAATCTTTCATGCTAAGGAAAAATTAAAAATACTAACCATTCAGCTGTATTTCAGCTGTATTTGTTTGGTATTTGTATGTGACATTTAAACCATTCAGGAAATGTATTCTAAATAAGTCTTAGTAATATTCATAAATGGTCTTACAAAGTCTTAGTCTAATAGCAGCACATTACTTAATACAGAATATTTAATTGGTTATTTATGGAAATCAGTAAAACAGGGTTGAATTAACCATGTTCTAATTAACATGAGTAATGCACATAAACAATATTTGAGGGTATACATTTCAAAATCATTATCAGTAAACAGAAGAAAATACAGAACACTTCATCCACTGCTAGACAATATGGAGGGTGTACATGTCACCTTTCTTCTTAGTCTATTTGCTTTGGCATAGTAAGTGTCTTACAACTGAATATTTCTCTCTTTTTGCCTTCCACATTTAATGTTACTTTGTCTGTTTCATATGCCTTAAATACAGCATAACAAAGTACATTGTAAACTATTTCCTTATCAATAGTTCCCAATGCGTAACTGGTTTTCCTTTTCCAATTGCATTAAGCATATACCTCAAAGCACTTTTTTATTTACTTACAAAAATAATATGAACATATAATACCATTATCAGGACTGAATAAAAATGTATTTAATGAAGTCCTGCAAAGGAAACAAATAACATATTTGAGATGCCTGTTGTGTAATATTTAGAATATAATGAAAGACTAAGAATGAAACATGTATCAGCAGGAGACAAGCTTTCTACAACAGCTATACTGTTCATTTGACAATTTATTATTGAAGTTTATGACAGTTTTATAATATGTGGTAGAAATTGACACCTTAGGATACCGTTGAATACAAATTCTTAATAGACCAAGTGCATTAAATAAATGACTAATGCATAATGTACAGTTCTATTTTTTTCTGTTTTAAAATACCTTTTGCATCAGCTGACATATTCTGTGGTGTCAAACTGCAACATAATTGTATGATATATTTGGTTGCAGTTTTCTATACTTGCAGGTTAATCTATAAAACAAAAGCTTCTACAAAAAGGGAAAATAATCTTGGGTGCATTCACTAAGGAGTTGCCTGGGTAGTCTAGTTAAGTTTTGACAGAAGTCACATGCCTTCACATACTAACATTCAAAAAGCCTGTGATCAACAGGATGGTGGGCACTGAAAAAAGCATTTCAGTACCCAGCCTTGTTAATCAATGATTGACAAAGCTGACTTTGTACATGGCCAGACCTCCCATGAATCTTCATTCTGCTATCTTCTATCTTTGTCCATATCTCCATGGACCGCCAAAATGACGGCACTTGCAGTGATGCCCTCTTCCAAATCCTCCAATGGGGCACAGGACACCACCAAAAGCGCCATCGTTTTGCTTTAGGTTGAACTGAGGTATATGGGCGCGTGTCCGGTGACATCTTTTCCCTGATCCTCGAATTGGGGTAGAGAACGTTACCGAAAGCGCCATAATTTTCACCTAACTTGAACTGAGGGCAATTCGGTGGCGTGTCCGATGATGTTGGGGATCCTCCAAGCAAGGACCACAAGCGCAGGCACTTTTGTGGAAGTTCCCTCCAGATTATGTCCGCGGAGATGCGGACAAAGACAGAAGATAGCATACTGAAGATAGAAGAAAGAAGAGAAGGGAGAAGATATAAGATAGAAGATGTGGAAGCGGAAGTGTTCCTCAGAGAAGGTGGAGAAGCATTTAGAGAGCATGAAAAAGAAATTGAACAAGAATGAGAGTGTGAGAGATTGAGTGAGAGTGTGAGAGAGTGAAAGTAAATGAAAAAATACCCCCACATATTGACCTTTTTGGGTACAAATCATTGATCAGTTTCCCAATCAATAGCCAGTGACCTAATCTTATCATCATCTCTATCACTGACACTGTAATGTACTGTATCTTAGCCCTAACATATAACCATACCTATAACTATACACTAACAGGACCCTGGTGTTACCATTTGCGCTATATGCTAATCCCTAACCTAACCCCTAGGTGGTAGCCCTTTTTGGATAATTTGCCACTTGAAATTGCCCCCCCCCCTTTATTTCTTATTCAGGTTAAGCTAAGTGGCTGTGACATGGGTCCTTGACGTCTGGCATTAGTGCAGGTCTGAGGTAGAAGTAACTTCGAAGTAGCTAAGTGCAGGATTCTCCATGAATGAGCACCATGGAGGCTGGTACTGTGGATACCGTGCAGGGGAGATTACAGCAATAGCCACCCAGCAAGATCAATTTTACACCTATATCAGTACTCTCAGGATTGCATATCAGAATTTTAGCAAATAAATGCAGTTAGCAAGTTTTAATATATAAGTTAACATACTTATATTTGTTTGTTAAATTTACAATAAAATTGTTACCATTTTCATAAACACTGTGACCATTATAACCCAGCATGCCTCTGTGTCTTTATTATAGATAGTTTATTGACATTTTGACATTGCAGTCATGTATATTTTCTTAGTGTGTCAGCTGCTTTTAGTTCTGGTCCTTGTGCAGGATACTGACCCCTGAATCATTGTCCAATTTTTAATTACTTACAAATGCCTGCAACTTTTGCGACAGTGCTTGACAGCATTCATATTCACACATTAGTGTCTGCTAAACTCAAAACAACAGTGTGCATAAGCCTGTATCTGACATGTCATGCATGGGACAATTTGCATCCACAGCTTCTGTTCTCGTACATTATGAAGATGAGACAGATGGTTGCATCAGGGACTGCTTGAATCCACTGACTATCCTGACCTCTGGTCTTTCCCTGAACATGAATTTTAGTAATACATTACTGTCAGCCATACAGCAATAGGACTGGGTGTGACTATCCATTGAATACAGATTACCAGATAGAGTATGGATCTCTAATTTAACCAGTGATGACATTTTGTTTACCCCCAGGAAATTCTTCATGTCACCAATAGATAAAAGAAACATAAAACAAATTAAATTGAGTTCCAATCAATGGAAGTTTTAGTACAGGTATGATTTGTATAGCCACTAATTTATATTCACCAAAATCAGTTTTGATGATCAGTTTTTATTATTGTTGGTAAAACCCTTTTTGTAGCTAAGCTTATTTCTTACACTGGTTGTATTCTAGTCTTCCTTGTTGATTGCTTGATCAAAAAGAAAGTCTTATTCGTCTGATTTAGACGTGGACATGGACTTGGACAAATTTGTGGCATCATTTTTGGTCCATTCGTTTTAAGACAATGAATTTAATTTCCTGCACTTTAGGTTTGGACAAATTTGGAAACAAAATTTGTTTTCGGTCACCCTTATTACCACTGTCACTCAATCATTTTCTCTCTCTCTCAATATCTCCCTACCTTCTCTATCAACCACCTTAGTGTCCCTGCCTCCTTTTCTGCAGCTCTGCTTCTTGTCTTGCCTCTTGTTGTTCTGTCTTCTTGGTCTGCGTCTCCCCACTATCCCCTGTGCTTTCCTGGCCTCTTCTGCAAAAGGGCAGAGTTTCCGCATAGTGAAAGAAGGTATAAAAAGCACCAAACATTAAAATTTTAATACACAAGGCTAGTCTGATTAATTGAAACAAACATTGGTTTCACATAAATATTATAAAATTAAGTGTATCACATTTTCTAGCAAACTAATGAGAACCAATTAATGTAACAACATGATCAGTAAACAGACACCATAATGGGCTTTCAAGGTGATTTAATCTGTGTAGGAACAATAATTTTGTCGGTCTATTGATCTTGTAAAATACATTTTTGTTAACGTCTGAAAGGATTTTATTGTTCTTTGGAACATAACATTTTTTTTAGTGAATGAATAATTATACATTTTATGAAACAATATGTATAATTATTCCTTCACTAAAAAAATGTTATAAAATGTTATGAAGAACTCTGGGACATAATGCATGTATGTGTAATAATAAACATGAGGAATATATGTAGATTCTGCCAGCTAAAGAAGCACATACAATAACATAAAGCATTCCATTTGACAAATGTATATACTGTACAAAATGCAAACTTTCCCCTGAACTTCTGAACTAAATCACACCAAATTATGATGTTTACTGAATTCATATCTGAGTGACTCCCATACATGGGGAGAGTGTGGGGACATGGCAGATGCTAGATGATGTGGCAGGGGTTGGGGGTGAAAAATACAGGCATTGGTGGGGACATGACAGGGACTGGTGGGGACATGGCAAGGCCTGGTTGAGACGATGCAGTTGATTACTGTAATGTGTTATGTGATGGCTGTGAGTGTATGTAGATTGTATATCATGTGGTAGTGTCAGTAAGTGATGTCAGTAATGTGTCTCTGAACCATGTGATGTGTCTGTTACATGAGTGTATAGCAGATTTTTGAGAGATATGTCTAAGTTTTGCCACTTCTTGAGTAAATTCATATCTCTAACACTGTCCTTGTGTGAGTGCCCATCTTTGATTGATGAGTTGTGTCATGCATGGGTGTAAATGTATATCTGTAAACATCATGAATTGTGTGATCGAGTTTGTGAAAGCTGTAAGATTTATGATAGCCCATCAGGCTGGAAATTGATTTTGTAATGTATTTATACATCAAATAAACAAATATAGCCTTAAAATGGATAATATGGAGTGTAATGAGCATTTACATATGTGTGGTTACATATAAACATATCTTTATATAGTAAGATAAAGCAATTTAAACTGATCATTTGACTGATAATAGGTAGACTAAATTGACAAGGCTGACTCAGGAGAGAATTCAAGAGTGACTAAATACGCTGACGTCTAATAAAACAACTTGACCAGATAGGGGTTCATACTTCAATACTTCATACTTATAGTAAATAACAGACATTTAATTCTTTGACATGATTAGTCAGTGATTTACTGTGGCAAAAGACCCCAAGAATAACTGCCACATCACGGGCATTTCCATATGATTTAGGCATTTAAATCCCCACTGAATGTTATGTGCTCAATTAAACACGCAGTGCTTCACCCTATAGCACTGCCTAGTTAAACTAGGTAACCTACTGCACAGTATATCAATAAAACACCTGTAGGAGTTCTCTTTTAATCTTACTGCAGAGGGATTTAGACAGAATAGGAGGCTGGGTGGTTAAATGGAAGATGTGTTTAAACATAGAAAAATGTACAAATGTGCAACTGACAAAGAATAAAAGCATGCTAATAATTTACTGAATGGCTGAAGGACTAGGGCATACCTGTCAATAACAGACTTTCCAGCAGTGAGCGACGTATCTCAAGTAGTTGCCGCAAAAGGCAAACAAGCTTTTATTCTATATATAAAGACAATCAGTATACAGGATGAACAGGTCACGTTGCCTCTTTTTGTAACATTGGTAAGATCTCACCTTAAATACGCAGTAAAATAAAATTTAAGTGTTAAGAGGATGATTTTTAACATTCATGACAGTTAAATATGTAGAATGCACTACCGAGCAGATTCATTACTTAGAGGGGATTAACTCCAATTCTTTTTTTTTTCTTCTTTAAGGGGGGGCGGTAATTCCTTCTTCTGCAACAAAAAGTTTTGAGGAAATTGCACTTAATAAATTATATTTACTTATAAGCTATATATATATTACCGTAGTATTTAAGCAGAACCCTCTTGGAGTTAATAATTACATCAATGTATAAATTACACTGACCTGATTTACCACAAAACCCTATTTAATTTTTTGTATCATGAATTTAGACTGACAGAATTTTTCTAATAACACATTGAGATTCATTTTCTAATCAAGAAGGTAAAACCAAAATAATGAATTATTCATTTAATTCATCTTATGTTACATTTTAATGATGAACCATTTCAATTGTCTTTTTATAGTTGGGATTATTAATTTCTTATAAATATTCATACCTAATCTAAATATACTGTATATCATTAACATACAAAAAACAATGCAGAATGTCAAGTATTACATTATTGTTTTAATGTGATGCTTTCTCAGGAAGATAGTTAGATAGAACTAATATAGAAACCACAGAAGCTACAAGAAACCACTTGTTTTTAATAAAATCAAAGGAAATATTTACAATGTGTAGTTTGATCTCTATATTTATAGTATATTATTAACCAATAAAAATAGGGGGAAAAAGAATTTTACAAATGAAATGGTAAAATCATAGTTATGTAGTTGGACTGTGGATAAACATCTTTAAGATATATGTCTGATAAATACATGTAGTCATGGCACAGTGTATTCAACAGGCATTGGAATTGTTGTATGAAAAGTAAAAGAACTAAATGGGAGGATCTGTCAGGCACCAGCCTGATCTTAGAACACACACAGTATAGTTATATGGTAACTGTAATGGTTATTTCCACCAGAAAATACATTTTTCTTTGAAGACAGGCAAACATTTTAAGAGACGGCTAAACCAAAGAAGCAATTACATAGTCTGTAAATTAATATATTTACTTAATAATGCAGTCATACATGCCAGCTATTGTCAGTTTATATATATAAAAAAAACCATTCTGTGGCATGTCTAGATAAAATTATATTGTTAGTGAGGTAATACATGTAAGATCAGCACCACATATAACTTCCTGTGCTGTATACATTAATGATAATTATTAGACTTGTGCATTTGGATTTGTACACATTTTAAGGAAATTTGTCAATTTTGTCAGTTTGTACAAATGTCCAAAAATAAGTAAGGGTCCCAACTAACCAAACGAAAGCTAAGCAGAGAGCTCGGACATTTTTGTTTGCATTCCACTTTCATGGTTTCTCACACGCTCTCTCCATCAATGCCTCCCTACTTCCTCCGTGTCTCTACTTCTCCCTCTTTCTGCTTCCTGTTTTCTGTTTCTTCTGTTTTCTTCTTTCTTTTATGGGGTCTACTTTTCCCAGCTGTTTGTAGCATTATCCTGATCTGGTGTTGTAGTTTCATGACAGGGCGGAGCTTTGGCACATACCCTCTCCCCTGATTGCAGGAATGGGAGGGAGGCTGACCACTTGGTGTGTGTCGAGGATCCACCCTGTTGCGGTGCAAACCAAAAAGGCAAGTAACAAAATGAATTGTCCCAAAACAAATGGACCAAAACTGAAAGGAAAAAACACCGTGGCTTGAATGAAAATCTAATGTTGCCTCGCTCAGCTACCCCAAAATATCATGTAATCCTAATTTACCCACAGAGTTAAAACAACAGGGAGTAACATTTGAGCATTTGGATTCATCTTAAGTTCATGGGCCAACCTTCACTTCATCTTTTCGTACTCTCACTCTTGTTCACTCTCACATGCTCTCTAAATGTTTCCCTACTTTCTCTGTCGACCACTTCCACTTCTGATGACCAATTCCACTTCTACATCTTCATATTTTATCTTCTCCCTTCTCTTTTCTCTTCTATATTCTATCTTCAATCTTCTATCTTTGTCTGCATCTCTGCGTACATAACCTGGCAGGAACTTTCGCCAGAATGGTGGCACTTGCAATGACGTTCTCTCCCCGTTCCTTTGATTGTGGGAGAGGGTGTCACTGCAAGCACCATCATATTGCCTCAAGTTCAGGTTGAGTTTGATCCAGAGGATACTGCTGTACAGGAAGCTGCATGAACCACTGACAGTCTCCCTCGCAACATTAAACCATACCCCTGACTTACCTCTATGCTGGTGAGACATCACAGGGAGCTCCGATGACATCCAGGAGGTCTGCAATGCTTTTCCCATTAAACATACACCTCCACTCCCTGCCTAGCTGGAAGGAAGATGCAGTTTAAAAACCTATTGCCTTTCACCAGCAATAGCATTTTTGCAATTTGTCTGACCCAACTTTCTCTTGCAGTTTGGTGGCTGCGTGTATATTCAGTTCCTGGTTCTGTTTAGTATCAGTGGTCTGGTTGCTGCTTGTGTGTTCTACATTGAAGATCCACCTGCTATTCTGGTATGTGACAACCAGGGAGAGGATCTCATCGCTAGTTTCTACATATTTCCCCAAATTCAATTGGAGGATCGATTGGAAACGACGTCACCGCAAACGTCGCTATTTTGGAAGGAGTTCCCGCAGAGATGCAGATGAAGATAGCAGATTAAAGATAGAAGAGAAGAGAGAAGTTGAAAGATAGTAGAAGAAGAAGTCATTGTGGAAGTGGTCGACAGAAGCAGAAAATGTAGAGAAACATTTAGAGAGCATGGTAACGTATAAATGAGAAGTGTGAGAGAGTGAGTAAGAGTTTGAGTCAGTGAGAGTGAATGTGGGCATTGTATTAATTAAAGATTCCTCAAACCAAAAGGGCAAGGAACCAAATTAGCTTCCCACAAACAAATGGGCCAAAATGCATCAAAATCTTTGTTCAAATTGTTCTTGACCCATTTGCACATCTCTAAGCATAAACTACTCAGTCAGATGCATTTCCGCGTAACTATCATCACAGCTTTGTCCCCACCTCTGTGGTCAAGCAAGTATTCTGTAATATTTTAGGACAGTCAATTAAGTGAACACTAGTTTTCTTTTCCAGCCACTGTTTCTAGTTTTAGAGTCTTGAACTGCTCCCACAGCAATAGAGCAGACAAAAATGACAATTCACCATTTTAGTGTCTTTAAGGATAGCTGTGCATTCATTTACCTCTACAGGCAAGGGTCATAATATAATTTAGGGAAGCTTCTATTGCAGACATTGTGCTTCTAATGCACACACTCTGACCCCCACCCCACTCTTTTGTCTGTTTTTACTCTGCAGCTGTACACTCACTCACTGATACCTCTCTCTTGCACACACCCTCCCATCTCTCCTGTCAGTAACACCTCTGTAGCTTCACAGAGAGGTCAGAGGAGACCAGACAACAGCTGGATAAGGTGAGTGAGCTGGTGATGGACCAGAGACAAAGCAAGGGGAGATGACAAGAGCACAGACAGTACAAAGAGGGGAGAGAAGAGTGTGAGGAACAGGTAGGATAAGGACAAGAGCACAGACAGTTCAAAGAAGTGAAAGTGAAGAGTGTGAGGAACAGGTAGGATAATGACAGGAGGCACAGAAAGACCTATGGAGAGAGTGCTGGGAGACTTATATTGGGCAGCAAATTTCATTACTGAATACGAAAAACCTTTGAACCTAAAGGGTAGGAAACAAAATATGAATGTGATAAAAACTACACAAAATATTCATCTTATCATATCCTACACATATATCATTGACATCACCTGGAGCTTTTATCTACTTGCTTTCATAGTCATATTGATACATAGCTAGAACATCTTGGAATGCTGAGTGACTTTTACTATGCATTAATTTCTAATGAAAACAATCTGCATTGTTATAGTGTTGTGCTGTATCATTTTCTATGGCCTGCAGATAATTATTTAAATACATGGTCTCCTTGTAATATCTTTGAAATCACAGTGTGTCATATTCTGACTCTAATAACACAACATAAGGTATCAGTTTTGCATCAAGGCTAAGGATTTACCTTGCAGCTTGCCCAGCTGCGCAATGTAAGTTTTTTGATTCCTTGATTTTTTGATTTAACATGCTACATTGCACAACCAGTAATTTTTGTAGCTCTCCTGGGTGCTACTAGTCACATGTCACCTCTGTCAAGATCTATTTGTGTATTTTATGAGAAGCAGTGAAATGTCCTGTTTCAGCTTGTGTAATGCATGAGCTTGTGCTTGAGGATGTTTTCTTTATTTTTTTGGTGAAAAGCAGTATCACACAATATCACTCAAGATGATAGACCCTTGGCTATTATTGTTTGTTATGTATCTTGAGTTTGTGCATGTATTATTAGCAGCCCAGGGATTCCCTGTTTATGTTGGATTTTCTGTTTATGATCTTGGGTCATTACCTTCACATTTGCCCAAAATTTGCAAGGCTTGCGCTAGATCTGACTTATTAGGTTCTAAATAACTAGACATACCCAAATCCATAGGGTTAAAGTCTGAATGGTGCAAACTGTGCAACATCACAATCTAGGTTTAAGGCCTGAATACTGCACAATTCTGTTAAAGGTCTTAGTGTTTGACCTCATAGTGTTTTTCTCAACATCTTGATCACAAGTCAGGTATTCAGTCATTGTTTCTAACAATTGTTGGAACATCTTTTCTCATTTCATTTGGGCTGTTTGTGGAGCAGATTTGTACAGGGTGGTGGTTTCAGCCCCTCATCCCACTTACTTTCTATATTTAACTTAGGCTGAAGACAAACTTAATTTCACATCTAAAATTTCCGCCAAAATCACAAGTCATGGTGCATAAAGCTGGATGAAATACTAGAAATTGCATCCGTTGGAGTAACTGCACAAAAATCAATGGTGAACATGGGCCTCATGTATAGGGTGACCACATTTTATTTCTGCCATTCAGGGACACACTATGAAGTGCATAGCAGGGTCTAATATATATATATATTTAATATATATATATTAGACCCTGGCCAATATATATTATATATATATATATATATAAATATTAGACCCTCTTGCCGGTTCATTTTATATTGAAATAATTAGGCCCTGCTCTACGCTCCCAAGCATGCAATCACTCCCTTTTTCCTGCACTGAATCAGAATCAGACATAAAAATCCTGTATTTGCAGGTATACATGAATAATGTATGGAAACATAGCATAGCAGATATGGATCATCAGGATAACACAAAAACACAGCTTTGCAGGTATAGATCAATTGGAATTCACATAAACACTCAGCATTAAAGTTATAGATAAAACCCCATAAATTACAGGCATAGATCACAGGTCCTTGCCATCTTTGTCCCCAAACAGCCCAGCATGAGTAAAATTTGTCCCCAAACAGCCCGGCCTTGCCATCTTTGTCCCATAAACACCCTGCCTGTACCATCTTGGACCCCAAGGCTCAAAAACTCTGCTTGTGCCATGTTTGCCTTTCCACAAATCAATTACACATATATAATACACATAACATACATATAACACTTTTACAGTCACTCACTAATT
The DNA here is from genome assembly GCA_009364415.1 of Spea multiplicata. Taxonomy (NCBI): domain Eukaryota; kingdom Metazoa; phylum Chordata; class Amphibia; order Anura; family Pelobatidae; genus Spea; species Spea multiplicata. The sequence continues at coordinate 23,902 of VKOC01002500.1, read as the reverse complement.
CATACTTTCATTCACACAATCATTTATTCTCTCACTTATTCACACAAATCATTTACACATATTTATTAATGCATTCTCACAAATTCATTAATTTATACTCTCACTCATTTAGACAATTCATCCACACATTCATTCATACTCCCTTGCATTCACACAATTCATCCACACATTCATTCATTTTCTCACTCATTCTCACTATTTATTTCAATATTCTTACCAACCCCTTTCTCACTATCTACCCCCTCTCCCTCCCTTCTCACTCTCTACCCCCTCTACCTCTCTTCTCACTTTCTACCCTCTCTCCCTCTCTTCTCACTCTCTACCCTCTCTCCCTCTCTTCTCAATCTCTGTTATGCCTCAATGTCGAGATCGGCATCATGGGTCATGTCTGGTCCCTCCCCGTGGGCGTCAACATCTGCAATACACTGTGATTTTGCCAATCACCAGATGGCGGCCGCCCTGTAAAAATATCAAAGTTGGAAAAGTTCGCCAACCCTCTAGAGAACACTGGCTCCACTTGCAGGTTGAATACAGGTACTGCATTCAACCATGCAAGTCAAAGGAGCCCAGCTTTCTAATCACTATGTGATTAGTAAAATATTGTGTAAAAAATAATAAAAAAAATATAGAAAAAAAAAGCCTAAAAAGTGGTAACATTTAAAAATAATTATGCATCAGAGGAACCATCCAGTTCCAGCAAAATGTAAAAAAAAGTCCAAAAGTTATTATTATTACCCCCTCTACCTCTCTTCTCACTCTCTACCCCCTCACCCTTAACTAGATTCCCTCTGTGGATCTGAGAAAAAACAAGCATTTCTGACTGCAAGATCAGTAAGACAAAATAATAGTCCCGGAGCAGATTTCAGTTGATGGAGTATAGTGACAGAAAAAGAAATAATTGCTTGCAGCACTGCCTTTCCCATGACCCATCAAAGATAACTGTACTCCTCCCCACCAGCACTGTACTAGGGCTAAAACTAGAGATTTTATATCACTATGAGACCCAGTGTAATATGGTCTGCCTATGACATTGTTTGCTACAAAAAGCCGTGTGACTTAGAAAAAAAGTATGTAAAAAAAACTAAACTAAATAAATCTAAGTAACATGCTTGCATTAATTGCTTAATTGTGGCTTCCCAGAAAATGCAAAACATTTGCACAAATGAGCCTCTGCTTTATTGTAAAAAATATAAAGTAAATAAATACATACCCATAATAATTCCATGTATATAGGCGCTCCTTTAAATGTTATTCTTCCTATAAGCTGAATATAAGTAAAAAGTTCAGGCTTTTTGCATTTGCACCTACTTTAATTGTAATCAATCAATTTATTTTTTAGTAAAACCAAGAAAGGGGAGAACAAGAACATTTCCGTACTTTTGTATTCAAATTAATATTAGAATGTTTAGTGCAATATACATACATACAGAGATTCCAGCCCAGGTGGACCCTATAAAGCTTTCCCTAATTATATATGCTGCTACTGAGTTATACAATGATCCAGCAAAGATTTCAATAGGAACACTTTCCTGCCACTCATTGGCTGCCTTAAGGGACCAATAAGTTGGATCATTGAGGGGGCATTGTGCTGCAGGTCTATTATTTTACTAAAATTTGCTATGATTTTTAACAGATTTAAAAAGTACTTAATATGCATTCATTCTTGATGAGGCTGTATGGGATATTAGACTGTTATTTCAAGCAATCTATAATGATCTCGGGAAATATGTCCACAAGACTTTTTGCATAGTCTTATACTGCATATTATACAATTTATTTAAAGCAACTCATGCCCACAGTTAATGGTTTAAATGTAATAGTATAGAACACAAATGTTCTATATTATTATTCCATGTATAATGCATGTATTTGATTGAGCAGATACTTCAACAATTACCCAGTACCTGGACACTAAATGAAACTTTGTCATCAGTATATTTCTTCATTTATCATTGTGTCATTCCAAGGGCAATACTTTGGAAAGCCCAGACACCCAACTGTCATAGATCATTAAACTGCTGTCTTACCACGTAAAGGTTCAAAGGTCTCTTGAAAGACAACAGTGTGAATGGATTATTCTGTTAATGGAAAGCAGGGGTCATTTTAAATATTTAATGCTGTATTGTGTTTGTTATGCTTTTGTACTATTTTTATCGGCTTAACAGAATTGTCATTGTCTAAAGCACAATGTACAACGGTAAATCTTAAGAGGAAAACTCAATAAAATATTTTGTTTTCTGACTACATGGCCAGTAGTTCTAGATCATTTGTATGCCAAATGGAAGTTAATGAATTGGGAAAGTTGTGTGACTGAGAAATGACCGTGTACTTGCATGCATGGGCTTGACACAATAATTATCAGACAAATGTTCCATTGGCTTTGTTTTCAGTAGGAACGATTCTCCTGATTAGATGCTATATTTAATCAGCCATACTGGTTTATCTTTCACACCACATTACCATCACTAGCTCCGTTAATTACATTTGTTCATACTTTATAGCGTTTCATTGGGAAATTGCCTGCAGGTCCGTTAGCAGGTTGACCTGATAAACTGAAGTAAAACATTCTTGGAATTATTGATTGCTGACATTTTCATTCCACCAGTGTAAATGGCCAGTGTTTTTTTCCACACTCACGATCTCCATGAAGATTTTTTGACTTGAACCAGCTGACCCAGTTTCTATTAGTGCCAAAACTATATAATTAGAAACAAATTTATGGAAAATGCATATCAGATGTGACATTGTCCATCACACATTTAATTAAGGTGACAGCGAATAAAAAGACATGTTAGAATAGCAACAACGGGTTCTGAACCTTACTGTCAAATTAGTTTTAGTAGAGTAAAGGGCAGATATGCTGCTTTGATCATTTTGTCTTTTTCGCTTCAGAATTATAACTGAGCAATGAAAGATGAAGTAAAATATAATTACTGGCATTTTTTTCAAGAAATACATTTTCTTCATTTGTAAACTACCAGGGCTTATATGCAGATCAACCTGCTAATTTTACCATGATGTATATGGCTATATTATTTTAGAATGGAAGTTATTTTTCATGTTTGTTTGTATTGGTTTGCACATAGTGAAATTACTGTAAATCACTGTGAAATAAATGTGGAAAACTATATTTATGCACAATAGTAAGGAATAAGTAGTGTGAGATTTCACACTGGTTAAAGATCTTTTTTATTATATGATTCGGATTTTCATAAATACACAGTCAAATTCACACAAACTTGTACTAAACTTTCTACATAGATTTTAATATTTGTCTTGAGTTTAGAAATACCCAGGATTTTATGTTTTTTTCTGAATGTGATCAATACAGAGAGCGATCTCACGGAACCCCTGTTTTTTTTTTTTATCAAGGTATTGCTGCATTTACATTTGAAAAATGTACCTGAGTGCATTATCTAGCCATCATATAGGAAGAAAAAAGAGAGCACATCAAATATTTCTTTATTGAAGTTATTGTCACTGAAACTTCATTGTACTACCAACTTTTAGGTAAGCTAAACCCCTGTGGAACTGGTGCCAGCTCAGTCTCACTGCTTGCCAGAACATGTCACTATTTTACTGCAGTATATATGGCATTTTTCATTTATACTCCATTTTCCTTTTTAGATGATTTATGGGTTGCAAAATGTAGATGATCAATTACTCAGAATTAATTTTCTCAGTGTACGTCTCAAGCAATATTTTAAAAATATGTCTAGCTCTTTGAAAGCTTTGCCATTTAATCCTTCATGTCAATTTAAAGATGCTGCTCCAAATAGGAGTTTTTTTTCCCCAACTTCCTCAGGTTGTTATATTATGTACTGTATGCCTCTTAAATAAAATTATTCCTTTTTTTAAAACATAACATAATCGTCTTGTATTTTCTTAATGAAATCATTTCAGCAAGCCCTTTTAATCCTGACTGTCTTCCCTGCGCAGCATGTCTATCCTTAACATCACAGAAGGGGCATTATCACACTCCTATCACACATCACTCCCATCACACCTATCACAAATCACACCTCACTCAATAACGTTGAGTCCCCATCACTGGCTATCACTGTGTATTAGGATGCGTAAACCTTTGCTGTTTCACATGTATAAGCATTGAATAACAGATGGGCATGGGTATAGATGGCCAGACTGCTCTGATGTAACACATAGAGGGGGGCTTTGAAGAGGAGTAACAGTTAATAGGCAAACTAGTATTTCAATACACAATTAACATAGATTTTTTTTTCTTTTCTTTTTTCTTTTTATAAAACAAATATCAAAACAATAGCAGGATGGCAGTGTATGTAATGTTACATATAACACATATAGCACCATGCCTCTCAATAAGATAGTTAAATAGTTAAATACCAATACAATTAACATAGATTTTAAGAGACATAGATCGTTAAAGAGAAAAATAAATGACACATAGCTTTTTTAATTCTCTCATGCAGCACATCTCTGTGGATATTTTAAGATGTCCTCTAGGTGGAACAGAACATTTAAGGAATGTTTAATACAGACAAGTTTGGTATGCTTATGATTTGTATCAAAAAGGCTTACAAGGCTTGGCATGAAGCGCTTGTTTATTTAAAGCCTGTTCATGTTGGTTATTATTTACAGAAAAGCACCCCATACTAAGTAAACCATTGTAAACCTCTGTTTTGTTGTGTATCAATTAGATCCATACACATTTAAAAGGTGAATACAATTTAGAAATACATTTAATAAAAAATATGTTTATAATCAGTGATGCATTTACCTTTGCTGTTGCCCTAGGCCTAACTCAGGACATGGCTACCTCCAACTCAGCACAGCCCTCCACAGTGGTAATGAGCCATTTCAGGAGATCAGTGAAACAGCATTGCCTGGGGCTCCCTGTCAGAGGCTACTGCTACGGCAAAGACAGATTTGTGAGTTATTCTGTTGATCTATATCTGAAATGCTATGTTTCCATACATTATTTATGTATACCTGCAAATACAGGGTTTGTAGATCTTATTTAGTTGATCTATACCTGCAGTGCTGTTTACATGTGTTGTTTATTTGATCTATACCTTCAGTGCTGAGTTTGCATGTGATCCCCAGTTGATCTATACCTGCAAATAAAAATACCAGCTGCAGCGGAAGTTGTCTACGTGAATCACGACGTCTACACGCTGCCCCGGCTATACACCGGGGACTCAGAAGCACCGGTAAGTGGGGGGGGGGTTACAGAGAGCGCTGTGAGGGATCTTAGTCTCATAGTCAGATCTCTATTTGAGGTCTGATTATAAAACGACCCAGATTATAAGACGAGGGGTATTTTTCAGAGCATTTGCCCTGAAAAAAAAAACCTTGTCTTATAATCGAGCAAATACTGTATATTATTGTGCTTGTTTGCACGTGAACATAAATAATCTTGAATTAAAACTAGACATTCCTTATTCGAGGGGGGCGCCTGAGAACTAGTTCGCACAGGGCTCCTGAACACTTAAGGCTGGCTCTGCATAGATAGTTGGTGAGATGACTTTCAAGAAATGTCACAGATTCAACTATGCTATATAAAGGGACCTTCTTGCAGAAGAAGCTCAGCGGAGTTAGCCATCCTTAATGTCTCTGCTGAAAACACTTTTGCAAAAAATTTTAATCAAGCTAAGCACTGCGTGGGTGCGGCCCCAGCATGTACAATTGCATGTGCCCCATATGTCAGCACACTGGTTTATATACAGTATATGTGTATAATTTAGACTTGTGCATTCAGATTTGTAGAAATTGCAAATTTACTGAGATTTGCAGATTCAGTCAATTCGTACAGATAGATAGATAGATAGATAGATAGATAGATAGATTCTATAACATCTGGATCTCCAACTAACAACATAGTCCAACTATAATCAAGAACTGAAAGATTTTATCTGGGTGCTCCTTTCCAAAACTAGCTTCCAACTCTGTACAAGTTGTGTTAATTATTTTGTCTGTCTTGCTTTTAAGGTAGGAGCATCATGTTAATCATGTTTGCCCACAAATATGTTCACCACAAGTGAACTATTGTGTTTTCATGTTATTTACTATTATGGTTAATGTATGAAAAGAATGAATACACACATTTATCTTTATTTTGCCTTTTTCTATGTCTTTTGTGTGCTCCCTTTGCTTGGATTTTAGTTTACTGTAAGAAAGTTTAGTACATTGTGAATAAATTACAATTCTGTAGCCTTTCTTTGGATAATTCAGGACATTGAATTACGACAATGTTTGGAGATGCTTTTTACTGATGTGCAGAAAAAAAGAACCTTTGACAGGCAGACCTTAATTGAGTCTTACTTAAAGCAAGATTGTTTTCTAATGCTTTGGATTTTTAATACATATTCTAGTTTGTGCATTCTCCACTGAAGAGTAACAAAGGACTCCATAATAACGATTTTTTTGTAAAAAGTTTTCATTTAAAAATTCGATGTTTTTAAATTTTGTTTTCTTCAAACAAACAAACAAACAAACATAAAACAAAATACATCTATATCCAATCTTAACCCAAACCATTGTATATGATGTCCCCACCCCCCCACAAACAGGGGTATGCAGTCACCTCTCCACCTACTAGCCCTGGCAGTCAATCACTGCCCTGATTGACGTCCCCCCTATTAACTAACAGGTGGAGGGAGGGTTGCCTGCTGGGATTAGTGGAAACCTTTTTGTTGGTACCAGGTACCACTGATTTATTAGTTTCAACTGATTTTCAGTAATGTTCAAGCTATGAATCGTCTGGTTAGTTATTTTTATTGAGTCCAGCCAATCGCTTTTTGAGGAATATCTATATGTACGTTCATAGACCGCTTGAGGATTTCAGTGTTAATGGAAATAGCATCAGTAGTTCTTATTAATTCATAGCATTAAGTCATAAGTTGGTGGACAGACATTTTTCTCCTCTTTACTCTTTATTCCTATTCGTGGCTTTTTAACCATTTCAAGTAAATTTTGATATACTAGCTTGGGCCATATATATCCAACTATGAGGAATTTTAATTAAACGATGTCTAAACAGGTAAGTTAATTTAGGCACAATACAATATTTCAGTTCATGATGATTTGTCATGTTTCGATTCATTTAAATTATTACTTGTTTCCTTTTCCAAATGCAAAAAACAGTTTCTAGAATATAATTTGTTGTTTTTAATCCTAAACATATAACCTCATTGTGAGGTTCGTCTTACCAGGAGGAATCCGTAATGCAGTAATGGAACACACTTGCTCAGTACAGAACATGCACAAGGGGCCTGGTGGTCAGGACGTAGCCTTTTAGCAGACCAGGGTCGGGATGCAGGAGATACACAGAGTCGTTTAGGATAGCCGGGGTCAGGATGCCAGAGGTACACAGAGTCGTTGGAATAGCCAGAGTCAGGATGCCAGAAGTACACGAGAACCGTTAAGCAGACCAGGGTCAGATACCGGATAAACAGGATACAGAACTTGAAACACGGAGGGGCTCAAGAGATACAGGAAGCACCAGTATAACTGAGCACTGAAGGAAAGGAGAACGAGGTTTAAATAGCCCGGGGGGGCGTTCCCCGACATTCCGACGGAATCCAGTCGGCGGTCAGCCTCATAAATATTCAGCGGCTGCTTCATGTGCCATTGAGCGGTGCCGGCGTTTCTGCCGGGAGGAAGAAGAGGACGTCCGGGACTCGTTCAAGGTAGGTGCCTTACACTCATTATAATTTCAGACAAATTTAACTAGAGACTGGAGTTTCATCTTTAGTCTTTACTTAACATTTTTAGCAGAATAATTGTTTTTTCCAAATAACATTTATAATTGGACACCTCTGAATATTACTTTATCATTTTAATTAATTCAACTAAATTATCGGTTATAGTAATCAGTATATTATCTGGAGCTGATTTTGAGTTCATCCTGGCCAATGGGATATCCTTTTATTTTATTGTCGGACATAATACTGATGGCTAGTGATTCAATAGTAAGTAGTAGGATTCTCCTCCGGTGCCAAATACTCTAGATATGCCCCTGAGTAACAGTGACAGTAGTCAGCCTTTTCTAGTCTCATTTCTCAGTTTTAACAAATCAGATTGTATGTCTTGACCTATAGTTCTAGCTGAGGGATCAGTGTAAAGTGATTGTATTGCTTTAAAAAATCCATCTGTAGCACAGTCCTTTAAGGATTGGAACTGACCCGATCAAAAGCGTTCTCTGCATCTAAAGATTTAGATAACAGAGCCTTACCATGTCTTTAAGCTGAATCTAAAATATCTATTATCCTTCTAATATTATTAGATTATCTATGAGGTATAAATCCAGTTTAATCAATATGGGTAAGCTATGATATGATCTGTTTCAGACTTTTTGCCAGAACATAAGCAAAAATTTTATCATCTACGTTAATAAGAGATATAGGACTATAATTTTCCATCCTAGCTGGATCCTGACTTTTCTATTTTTTTCTAGCATGGCAAAGGATGTCAAATATTCTGGCCTCTGTGCAAATTATAGTCCAATTTTCTTGCTCAATCCAGACACCAAACCAATATTTTCTAAATTAATCTCCAACTGCCTGTGCGATTTGGCCCATCCTGACCAGGTAGGTTTCATTCCACTTCGGCATGCAGCAGACAATATTTGTAGAACTATGCACTTCTATCACGTTGTCGGCAGACAGCCACCTCTCTGCTAGCACAGATGTCCCAAGCGACATGTACTTACGTGGATCCGGTGGCTGGAGGCAGGGCTTGCTGGACACCAGAAATTCCTCAGTAGAGGCACCCTGTTTTACTCCTGCTATTCTGTATATCGAGTTGGAATTTTGCTGTTATTAACCTTTGGCTTGTCTGACTACTCTTCTGCCTAGTGAATCTGATTTTGCATTGCCTTACCTGTGTACCATACCGGGCTTGTCTGACTACTTGCACTGTGTACCAACCTTTATCTTGTATCACTACCCATTAGTGTACCAAACCCGACTGTGTCTTACCATCCATTCTGCAATAACTCCTAGCATTCTGTGTCACATATCTGTGACTCCACTTTGCAGTACACCTATACAGCTACACCTGAGCCTCCTCAATGTTGGGATCATCCCTGTCTGCTTAACTTGGGGCCCCAAATTATTCCTGACCGTTGCTAAAACCGTTACTATTGATTTCTGGAGAATACAGTCAAAATGACCCATATTTTATTAGTTTTCATTGTACTTTGTGTCACAAAACCTTGTCACTGAGGGTCAATAAAGCCACTTTTACGGATCTTAAGCACTGTCCTCTAAGGCAATATGTCTCAGGAACACTACATTTCAGCAAACTGTGCGTTTGTATATAGTAGTGCTCAAAACAAATAACCCCAAAAACAAAATCGGGAAAATTGAGCCTAGCTAGTCCTCATTGGCTATACTTTACTGGCAGAGGCTGACCAGCCTTAACACCCACTAATTTAAACCACTCTGCTAGACCCAGCTATGTCAGAATCTGGAAAACCTTCCACAGACAAAACACACGGGTCTAGGCAGTTAATGCCACACTTGGCTTAGAGCTTTTCGCTAGGGCCTCTTCTTGTGGGAGTTTAAATTGTAACTTCCTGCATATAATACAGGCTTCATGAGAATCCTGGACTAGATCATGCAGGAATCTAGTCTGTTGCAAATGTGAAGAATTGGCCCACCCTGCTCTCCAAATGCTCCACCCCAGGTACTATACAGAGGATTTGCACATTATCTGTGCATAAAATATGCACAAACCATCTCCCAGGGACGTTAAATTATGGGAGCTTTATCTAAAAAGTCCCACTCTACATTCCATTAATTAAATATCTTATCAACTTGAATGACGCTTTGTATTAGTTCACTAACCATGGCTCTGTTATCTATCTGTAATAACGATGCCTATAAAAAAACCCTATTTTCTTGATTTACCCTCAGAAACAATTGAATGTTTACTGCAAGAATATCCTGACAATTTTCTACAAGTAAATCAATCTTTCCATCTGAAATATCATAACCTCCTCTACACCCTGCATAAACCACCTTCAACTTTTTCACTATAATGGTTCCCCAGTTTCCTAATTACCTTTGGTTTTAGATCTTGTATTCAGTTTCTCAAGGCCACAAAGTCTTCATCTTTCTCCTGCTTGCAAAGTGAAGGTATGACAAGTGACATTTTCTACAATGACCCCATTCCTCACTTTGCTTCACAGCTAATTTATAGAAACAAACATTGTTACAAAAAAACATTGGCTGTCTACTTTGACTTATTTCTCCAAACTTTCCTGAACTGTTGGTGTCAGGCAAGGTACATTTTTGGAATGCTATTTTTTTGGTTCAACCCTATCATAAAGGATGTATGTATGAAATAAGATATTTGATTTTTATAGCAATTTTTGTAACCAATGAAACATTATATTTGAAGGTATCTCCAAATGGAGAATTCATGCCAAAAACATATGTAAGCAGGGATGCATTTGCCTTCTGCACTGCCCTAGGCCCAACCTAAGGCACTGCCCACAGCCTCCCCCTCCTTGTTGGAGTCTATACTGCTTTACAAGACACAGAGCACCTGAATATGATGTCATATTGTTGCTCTCTATGTCTTAAAAACCCCTTCTAATCCAGACTTAGATTTAGAATTTTCTTTTGTTCTTTTGTTCAGTGGCATCTCCAGAAACCATATTTAGAGGGGGCTCTTGGGGGATAAGGACAAAAGTAAGGTGGCAATTATAAAACGCTTGTACTATGTGTACAGTCTGGCTCATGTGCACACTTTAGATCCAAAACAGTAAGAGTAAAGGATAGATTGTCAGAACACACACATATATTCTACCTTACAAATTCCATGCACACTAACGTCTGCACATACATGCACATGCACATTCACACCTACCCTTACACATAGACATCCTTCCCCTTAGACATATAGATGTATGTATCCATATGAGGTTGCTTATACAGAGGAAATTTGCCTTGTGCTTTGAAAGTAGATAGCCATTGTTAGTGGAATTTCACTGATATGCTAATGAAGATTTTATTTCTTCTGTCGTGGGGTACACTGATATAAGCCTGGCTACTACAGCACTTTCTGGTTTTAGCTGAGATAGTCTCATACTTCTTTGTATGAAACAAGTTCACAACACAGAATATTTTACATGTCTCTCTACCGGAGCAACCAAGAAGCTGAACTTTACATAGGGCAAGTATTTAGACATTTATATGTATAGGGACATTAAGACATGGCATATTTATACTTAACTGCACTGCATACCCAATCTCCCATTCAACATTGTCAAAAACCTCTGTAAATTCAGAAATAACACTAATCGTAAAATTCAACTTAATGGAATTATTGTGCAAATATGTTATTTTAAATTAGATTATATTGAATTTTACAATCCACTTGTGCTGCTCTTACTGTAACTTGTGTGTGTCTGATTCTTAGCTTTGAAAGGAGAGGAAGCAGCCTAACTGTATTAAAAACACACAAATACATCAACTGGAGGATTACTTTTTCAATATTTCCTACATTATTTCAAAAGTACATTTAGAAATACGCAATTGATATTTGAAGGTCAGTTGTCTAAGCTCAGGCACTATATAATAGTTATGTAACATTGTCAATAAGGTATCATTTCTACTTAGTCTGAAGGACGGACTCAAAATGTTAAAGCAAACAGATGCCCTAACAGAATGATAAACAGGTCTATATTTGCTAATTAAATAAACCGAAATAAATTAATTAGTTAAAAACACAAAGGACAAGTCTTTGTATCTTTACTATATGCACTGAGAAAAATATGTACCATGTATTTTTCATTAGAAAAATGCATCATAACAGAAATGATATTGAGCCACGAAATTTATGCCAACTCTGCCATAAATTAATCATGTCATTCTTTTTAGTCAGTTTAATATTGAAGATACTTATGCAAATTTTGTGACTATTAATGGACCGTCATTAACACTTCATCATTTTTCTCTTGCCTTGAGAAATATTTTTCTCTCTTCTTGAAGAAAAGTTAGAGGACAGACACAACATACAATAGAATTACAAACCCTTTAGAAATTATTGGATTGCATTTACATATTATATCAAACCTTGTCTGAAACACTTTTAGTTTCATATCAAATTATTAGAACATGCAGATGTGACAGATGTCAATTTGTGATCTTCTTGTAGTTAAGAAGTAAAATAGCCACTTCCTCAACAATCCTTGAATTGTTTTATATTTTATTCATCAGAGAGAAACAGAAAATAAATAAATAAATCTTGTGAGGGGGAGATAAAATGAGAAAGGAGAAGAACATGAAATAAGAATGAGGAACGAGGAAAATGAGTCAAGAGAAAAGAAGAGTAAATAAGAGAGGGATGGGATGAGTGAAAATTAGAGAAGAACTAAGGGAAGAGAGAGAAATACAGAATATAGAAAATTAGGAGGAGAGACAAACCTGCACACTTATTCTAACACATAAACACTCATCAGTGGCGCCTCCAGCTTTCATATTTAGGGGAGCACATGGTGGGACAGGGACCAAAGTAGAGGCAGGCAGTATAAAATGCTATGAATATACTATATGTGTGTGTGTATATATATATATACACACACACACGTATATATATACATAATATGTACTCATCCCTTTGCAGTAAAGGCTGTGATTGGAATATGATTTCAAAATAACAGCTGAACTGGCAGTTATTTTTCATTCTTTAATATTAGCCCCTGCTACCAATATATATAAATATTAGACCCTGCTGCTAATATATATAATTATTAGCCTCTGCTCGCTGCCAATTTATATTATGTTAGCCCCTGCTGCCAATATATGTTAATATTAGGCCCTGCTGCCAATATATATAAATATTACACCCTGCTGACAATGTAGTTTATATTAAAAAATATTGGACCCTACGTAAGCATTTCCCCCTCCACACTCCCTAGTATACAATCACTCCCTCTGCTCCCACACCAAAAAAAATATTTGCCACACTGACTGCAGATTAGGGGGAGAATGTGAGTCAGTGCAGTCTCCCTCCTTCTAACCCTACCGTGAAATTGAAATGCTATCTCCCCCTGTAATCATCCCCATCATCCCCATTTGCCCCTAATTCACTAAGCCATAACTCTCCTTGATTTGCTCCCTGTAGGTCAGGTATAGATCAAATAAACAAAACATGTAAACAGCACACGTATTTATCAATCAACTGAATAAGACATAAAACCCTATATTTGCAGGTATACATAAATAATGTATGGAAACAGCAAAACAGGTATAGATCAACAGCATAACACACAAACCCAGATTTGCATGCATAGATCAATTGAAATTCACATGTGAACTCAGCACTAAAGCTATAGATCAAATAAACAGAATCATACATACAAATCCTGTATTTATATCCAATAATAATGTATGGAAACATAGCATTGCAGGTATAGACCAACTTGAAATCACATGTAAACTCTGCACTGAAGGTATAGATCAAATAAACAACACATGGAAACAGCACTGCAGGTATTGATTAAATAAGACATACAAACCCTGTATTTACAGGTATACATAAATAATGGATGGAAATATAGCATAGCAGATCAACAGAATAACACACACACACACACCTTTGCAGGTATAGATCAATTGAAATTCACATTAAAAAAATCATCATTAAAGGTATAGATAATATAATGATTTATTCTATCACTAATTCACACAAATCATTTACACATATTCATTAATGGATTCTTACAATTCATTCAAGGAATTCGTCCACAAATTAATTCATTCACTGTCATTTATTCACACAATTCATACACACATTAATTCATACCCTCACTCATTCACACAATGCATCCACACATTAATTCATTCTCTCACTCATTGTCACAAACCAGGTCCATGCAGATGACTGTAGGGACACAATATGTATATAGGTTGAACTTGATGGACTTTGGTCTTTTTTCAACCTTATGAACTATGTTACTATGTTACTGTAATGACCCAGAGCGCCCAAAGATGGAGTTCAGGAGGTATGGCACAGTAGTGGATTTGGACAGGACCTGGTGCAGGGCGACAGAACAAAATATTGTTCATAAATTAAGCAGACAAGCCAAGGCACCTTACTGTGCATGTGCAGTGTGTCATTTCTTGAAAAATTGCCCCTGGTTTGTGTTTCAGTAATACACTTACACTACAAGCAAAGCATATTTTTGTAGGGCACAAAATAAATTTGTTCCGTTAATAATTATTAAAAGGCATGCCAAAGCAGGGTGTTGTGCATGTACTATGCATCCAAGTGGTCCTTCAGCTGTACTCTTATGTCCACCAGAGCCAGCTATGTGATTGCATAATCTCTGCAAGACAAAGAAGTCGGTTTTGTATAGTTCCTGGGTTCATGATCAAAGTTACATATTTTTCGATCCTAGAGCAGCTGCAAGCTCTTCACTCTATGCCCATTGGACAGAAGGGAATAGGTATTAATTGGGCAGGTAGTGTCTTGAAGCTGTTCAGGGATGTGAGAATTCAGTCCCATACCGTGAGGCTGGATGTCTCTGTCTGCCAGCGCCTGCCCTCTGTGCCCTAATGCTGCATCTGCAGTTCTATCAATCACTTGCCTTACTGAGTGATTAGTTCATACGAATTGTGTCATTTTTTGAAAAATTCAGTCCCATACCATTAGTTGAATCATTTATCTCTACCTAAAAAGAGTCAGTTACAAATATTAGGCTTAACCATACTTATGTGATTGATTATACCTGATTAAGTACAATTATATTACCCTAAATAAATAGTAGTCATGACAATTACTGAAACTGGCAGTTCAAATGGTTGTACACCCACAGATGTTTTTTTTTCTTTGTACGTTAGTATATATATGACTAAGTAACTGATATAACATGAAACACAAGAAGCTCAGACTTTCATTACATCCCAGTTAATGGGCTCAGATCCAGCTATAAATAAGACAGCAAATGAACATAGCTCTTATTAAAGTATCAGAAGGAAGTGCAGCTGTTGTATCCTTTGTAAAGAATATAATTTCATGTCTCCACATGGCTTAGTTTAGTTGTAGGCTAGTGCTATTAGTGTAAATGCCTTAAGATGAAACTACAAGAATAAATGAAGATTTCTGCATTATTGGTTAACATTGCTATATTTTGAAACTCAAATATTTTGGAACAGATTTGCAATATATTGAAGGTATGTAGAATACTAGGAAAATTGGGGAATCGGCTCAGTAGGATGACAAAAGAAGAGATAGGGACAGAAAAGGAATGGAGCAGTAGACAACCTACACAAAAGGGGTTTGCTTGCTGATCAGAAAGAAAGCTGAATGTCAAGAGACTTCTACTGTTGAAGGCTTATTATAGTTACCTGATGTCTTCTACCTATTAGGTTGACATCACCAAATAGAAAATACTGATATTAATGGTGTAAAGGTTACAGAGCTACAATTACTTTATGGCAAAAGCGAGGAGCACTGAAGTAAATAAAAGAAAATCAAATATCCAGATTCAAATTAATTTTTATTCATGTAATTCATAAGGATCTAGTGTAGAGCGGTCGTGTTTACATTTAATTAGAAAATGACATTGATTGGCACTGTAGTAGAAAGAGGAAAATAAACCAGGACTGACCCATAACTAGCTTATGTGCATCCTATGGCAGACAAATCTTCCAAATATACTAAGGACCAATGTCAGTCAGTCTTGGTATTTGGACTTATTTAAATTCCATACTTGTCCTATGACTTGGCTCAGCCTAAGTAGCTCTTTTATATTTTGTTTTGCTCACCATTAATTCAAAATGTAGTTTGGACACAGGACATTTGCTTGACCCTCTAATGACTGATGTGTTCTCGGAATGACCTCCTGCTCTTTCTCTCATTGTTCTATAGTGACAATTCAGACAGGGGATGATGATTTAAACTGCAATCTTTAAATTTCATTTTTTAGCATGTAGTCTGTAGTCATCCCTGTGTCCTTTTAAATTAATATCAGCTTCCATATGAATCCTCTCTTTTGATTGTAACAAAATGAGCATTCATGTTGATCCTCTTTCTGAGTTGAAGTTTCTTTCTAACCCACCATTTATTTCTTTTACTGTTGAGTTCTCTAGGGGATATTTCTTTTTTCTTTCAATTAGCTATAATTTAATCACTTCCTTACATATGTGTAAATCAAAGTTTCCTAGTTCAGCTGGCAGATACATTTTTGATATTAATAAAACAAGAAGGATCTTTAATTAGTTTGTGCTTCACTTCGTCTCTGTCATCAGCAAACATGACTCAGAGTTATCAGGAAGAAGTATTCCATTTCTTCTTAACAGATTCAGGCAGCAACAATATTTACATTATAAAACTCAAATTAACCTCTTCACATCTTAATGAAACTATCTTCAACTATACATTTTATAGTTTCTTTTCTAATGATTTTAAAGAATGTACTAATGTATTTATTGTGACACCTTAAAGCTCCAGGGAAATGTCCCGTGTAGACTTTGTGCAAATTGGTCTCTGGGGTAGAGCATTTGGAGAGTAGTGTGGGCCAGTGCTTCAATTTCAGTTTTTGGAAGATACTGGATGTCTGCAGGATCTAGTCTAGAATTCTTATGAAGTCTGTATCAGGTGCAGGCCATAGGCATTTAAACCTTTTAAGAATTGCAATAAGGGAAACTGTTGAGGGGAGAGGGTGAGAGGTTTTCTTGTGCTCACAGGGCAAGGAAAGACCTTAAAGATCCCTGAGCCAAGTGCAGTATTACCTGCCTGGACCTGTGTGTTTTGTCTGAGGAGGTTTTCCAAAGCCTGACTTAGCTGCGTCTGGCAGGGAGGTATAGTTAGTGGGTGTTTAGGCTGGTCTGCTGGGGCCAGGCATGTATAGCCAGAAAGGGCTGCAATTAGGAGTCAGGCTTTATTTCTATGATTTTGTTTTGGGGGTTTTCGTGCAAATCCAAATGCACAAGTCTATTGTACTACCTTCTAATAATTGTTCTAATCCTATTAATGCAAAGGATTAGAAGGTTCTGAATCCTCCTGATATAGCTTCTTCACCATGTCGGTAGAGATATGCATGAAGACCAAAAACAATTGAGGTTAAGGGTAGGGCTCTGTGCGGGCCAGTCAAGTTCTTTAACACCAAACTCATCCAGCCATGTGTTTATGGACCTAGCTTTGTGTAGTGATATTTGCTGCCTGCCTTGACCCCTGGAACGCGACCTCTTTATTGATATTTGCTGCCTGTCTCGACCCCTGGACCGAGACCCCGACTACTCTTGGATTTGGCCTCTGGCTTAGGTGTTGCTAGACTTTGTGTTACAGTTCCTGCGCTACACTCCACACCCCCACTTCACATCTTGGTAGAATACATTAGCTACATTAATAATTTGGAAATATCTACCTGATAGTATTTAATCTCTAGAAGATAAATAAATCACACATCTTCTCTTAAAAGGTGTTTTGAAATTGAATCACAGCTTAATTAAGTAAAATATGAGTGTCATTGGAAGAGCTATTTTGAAAGTGAAAGATAAAATAATAACTGGCTCATGAGAACAAACCGAGCAAGTAATAAGCACAAATTTCCTATGTTCTTGAGAAAACTCAAGTCATATACTTAGATTGCACTGAGCAATATCAGTACTTGAGGGCTAGTAAGAGGTCAGATTCTAAAGGGAAACTAATGAGTCACTGATTCTAAAATCGGTTTACCTTAATATAGATAGTGACATAGGTGGTGGGAAAAATGTTAAATGAAACTCAACACTCCCAGTTTTTCCCAATTTAGGTTCTTCCAGAAATGGGCAAAACAAAGATATCTATAAATATCTCGCTACAAATGCACCCTAAGCTATGATCATTTAGTGCTGTAAACTTAATTTTGTAAAAGTCATATTGCTGTTTTTGCATTTTTCTTTCCCATGTAATTACTTTTCTTTTCTGCACAACATTGATTATCAAAAAAAGTCACAAGCAACTTTGCTGTAAATGAGAAAATTATTTTATCAGATTATCATCATATAATATAGCATATGTAAAGTTCAAAAATGTATCTACTGCAGTCATGACATCACTTCTTACTTCAAAGTTAAATAAATGTACACAGAGCAATCAGGTCTATCTGTTTGGCCATGAACGTAATAGCAAAGAAAATTCACATTTTCCCTCTGAACTCTTAGAGTGAACACAAGTAATTTTTATTCTTTGTTTTCTAATTTACCCATTCATTCATGTCCATTTCAACCAACTAGATTAACACCCTAATCGAGATTTGGAGATGTCTTTTCCAAAGCAAAATTTGTCTCACTGAATGTGTTTAAAATTGATTATTGGGATAATAATTTTTGAAAGCCGATTTTAAAACATCCTTAATGTGTTGTTAAAAAATGCACATATATGAGAAGCAAAGAATATTGTGCATTTTACCTACAATTCTTGATACTAGTTTGGGTTAATGGCACAATACTTTTTCCTTTTATAGTTCTTGCATGCTTACTTTATTGCATCTTTTAGATTCCCATATGTATGTATGTCGATTAATCCATAAGGTCCTATGAAATCCATATTAGTCTCAGAGCTAAAAAAGAGTCATAATGATGCTGTTCTCCTTCTTTCATAACATACGTACTTATCTTTAAAGACGTGCCGGTCCTGGCACGTCAATTGTCGTAAAGCACATGTTTTCCGTGTCGTGCCAGGACCGGCAATTGTCATCAAGGGGTTAAAACACACATTAGTATACTATATTTATTTTTCATGCTTTTCCTTATTTGCATTCATAGCACACGGAGAAGCTGCCTAGAACCCACACTTTCATAAATATTAGGCATACTATTAAGATTAAGATATATACGTATTATATATTTATATAAACCTTTTTGGTACTGTGTATATAATTAAATAGATATTTTATGGTAGGTTACTAAAACCATTGAGCCACTGCTGGATGTATTTTGACAAACTGACTCAGGTGCAGAATGTGTAGATAGGTCTGCTCACTTGAGCTTGCAGTCAGAGCCGTAGCTAGGGCCTTTTGCGCCCATGGCAAGAATGGAAAATGGTGCCCGCCAGCTAGTTTTTTTTACAGAGGCTATTTTATTTACACTGTCCTTACACACTGCTTTACACACACCTGCCCAAAAACACACATATAGACATACACAGCCCTTACACACGACTGCCCATAAACACACATATACACATACATGGCCCTTACACACAACTGGCAATAAACACATTAACATTAACATACATATACAAATACACTGCATTTACACATGACTGGCCATATAAACCGCTTAATACATACCTGCCCATACACACACATATACACATACACTGCGTTTACACACACCAGCCCATGAACACGTATATACACACCACTGCTCACACGCACTGCCTTTACACACGCCTGCTCATTAACATACATATACAAATACATTGCGCTTACACATGACTGCCCATATAAACTGCTTTATACATACCTGCCCATAAACACACATATACACATACACTGCCTTTACACACACCTGCCAAAAAACACGCATATACACATATACACTGCCCTTACACACCCCTACCCATACGCCCTGCCTTTACACATACCTGCCCATTAATACACATATACACATACACTGCCTTTAAACACACCTGCCCATAAACATGTATATACACATACACTGCCCTTATATACACACATATTCACATGCATACACCAGCTTACAAACACACAAATACCTACACTCCCCATACACACACACACACACACACAAGCTTAAAAACACACACACATATACACATACACTGCCCTTACACCCCTTTCTCCCCATCTCTTACCTTTCTCATCTTCTATCCTCCACCATCCATCTTCCATTCAATTTTGGGAGTGTGAGGTCTGTCACTCCAGGCCTCTGCTTCACTGCTCCATCACTATGCGCCGGCTATTGATGCAGAGCGCTGGGATGACGTCATATCCGGGCGGTCAGCATTATTGCCAGCATGTAGTGATTAGGGAGCACGGAAGTTTAGGTCTAAAGTGACAGACCTTCCGCCTCCTAATGTTGGCTGGTTAGAGGCGGGATTGTGATCAGTCCTGCAGCTGCTGATCGGATGGCTGTGCGCCCCCTCACAGCTGCACCCCAGGCAAGTGCCTCTCTCGCCTCACCCTTCCTACGACCCTGCTTACAGTGCAAATTGGTTTAAGTTACACACAGCCAGATAGATTGGAACAGGCTGTCCCCCTAAGAACTCTACAAAAATAGCTGGGAACCACACATGGGAACCTCCCATGGTAGGCAATCCAGCGACAGTGCTAACCTCATATGAAGGTGTGGCTGGTCATGTGATTGGCATGGCTATCCCCAGAAAGTCTTAAATTAGCTTGTAGTCAGATGAGAAGTGGGCAGGGCAGCTGACATGGTCAAACACTGCTTAGACTGTTATTTGACTATCCTGACCTCCGTTTTCCTGACTATGGCTCGTTTTCTGTTATACTCTCTGTGCTTCCTAGGAGTTTGCCCTCTGTGCTTGGTAGATCATCATAATTCCCTTGGCCACTTGAACCCAAAAGGCTCAAACCGAGGGGGAACCGGTTAGAGGGTGATGTCATGGCCCCCATAGATCCTCTTCCCCCTGAGTATGCCCTTTTGGCTAGCAACTGGCCTTGCTCCCTTCCCCAGAACTGTTTGCAGCATTCCCCTCAACCACAGCATTTTTTTGGTTTCTCCCAGCACTTTATTCACTCCTGAATGGAGGCAGGTGAAATTGCTCGGTAATGTCATGCAGGGGGCATGGTCTGTCATATAAGGGGGCGTGGTCTATAGCTCTAGAAGCCACTTTGTTCAGTGCTCAGTTGTTTTGCTTCCTGTGAACACCTGTGCTGGTATTCTCTTTGTTTATAAGAGTTACCTTGTTGCTGAACCCTGCTTGTCATAACCATCCCTGTATATCTGGCTCCCCTGACCTTGGCTTACCTATTTGACTATTCTGATTTTCTGGCATCTTGACCCTGGCTATTCTAATCGCTGACCTGTCCTCTGGTACCCTGACTTTGGCATTCCTACAGACCATTCACCTCTCTCTGCTAGTTCCGGGTGACTTTCCTGTCTAGGCTTACCTCAGATTGTGTGGTCATTCAGGTGAATACTCCCTCTGCTGCACTGGTCATTTGGAGGTGTCCTCTCATTGCCTTCTCAGCTGATAACCATCATCCTGCATATGGAACTCCTCAATCAGTATCCTTATCCTAACAGGTGAAGAACTCTTTCGGGATCCATAGGTATTTTCTTTCAGGACACAGTGTCCTACCCTGCACTACCGCCAGCTTTAGAATATTTAGTATATTGACTGTAA
The DNA here is from genome assembly GCA_009364415.1 of Spea multiplicata. NCBI lineage: Eukaryota > Metazoa > Chordata > Amphibia > Anura > Pelobatidae > Spea > Spea multiplicata. Next base: position 2,593 of record VKOC01002500.1, on the reverse strand, counting down.
CACAGTGCAGGTAATTACTGTATATCACAATGCTATTCATTACATTTATTCAAAATTTCCTAAAGAGACTGTCGTTCTTAACAAGCTGTTCTATTATGTGTGAAATGGCAAACATATTCACTTGGCACTGTTTTTAAATTCCAAAAATGCCTACTGTGTATGAATTGTTATTTACATTTTTCATTTGAATTACTGAAAAAAAACCAGAAAACTGAAATATTTTCCCCAATAAATCTCTGGACTTACTTTGTATTTTAGCAAAAATAAACCGAGGTGTATAATATTTTTACAAAAAACTGCACATTCACATATGTCTAATGGAGCAGTTGACAAAAATGAAAACTACAGGTAAATTAATTAGCCACTGATGATATATACATTAAGCCACAAGATATGGATTTAATTGACAATGTGGTTTTCTAAATAAAAGATCTTTTAATAATGTAAAGAAGAACAGATACCATAAAAGAAGCAGTGATTTTCTCTGACTATAGATACTTTTGTACCACATGTGAGGGTCAATTATACTTTTTTTCTTTCTACCATTTTTCTTCTTTCCCTTTTTTCTTTCTATCTTTCTCTATCTCCATTTTCACCTTTTTTCTCTTCCTTTTCTTTTTATTCTATTCTTTCATTTTCTTAGCTAAATCTTTTGCCACAAAGCAGCAGCTGGCAGTAAGGGTCCCAGAGTGTCGGGAAATGTTGCAGAGTGTCATACAGTTTAGGAAAAGCATGGAGAGCAGAGCAGCAAGAGGTTGGAAGGGGCCAGGGAGGATCAGAGGAAAGTGGAGGAAGATCCAGGAAACATAAAACATATAATTACATTTAATGTAATGATAATCATTAATTTAATGTTTATTAGTTAATAAATAATTTAGTTATTAACATTCATGTAATTATTCTATACCACAAAAAAACTATATTTTAAAAAAGCAATTTAACATTTATTAAAAACATCAGGATGGAGAACAGAAGACATTATCATGGCATTGTGGGCAGCAGCAGGCAGCTTCGGGACAACATTAAGCAGATGTGGACAGCAGGACAAAGCATCAGGAATTGTCGATAATTAGCAGATATGGGCTGGTAGCATTGGAAAGCAGTGTGCAGAAGCTGAAAGAGGCAGGAAATGCAGATGGGTCTGAGGAGAGTGAAAAGTAGATAAACAAGATAGAGGGACAATCCATACTTGTCAATCGTGGGAATTGCTAAGCAGCATAGGGACCAATTAGTGTGCATCATCATGATTGGTCCTCTCTCAGCATCACTGACAAGTCCCATGGTGAGAAGGCTATTATATATGTAACAGCTTTTGACATTACGATGCATGCAAAGTAGGCAACCTTTCAGGAAATGTTGTGCAAAAACTGAAATCTTTCCCCAATTGTCATTGGTTCTGCAGAAGGTACCACACAAGCATACCAAAAAGATAAATTTTCACAGTTAATGAGATACACATGTATACCATCAGTTGAAGTAATGTTACATGGCCAGATGACAAGTAACAAACCAAACCCCAGCGGGCATCTTTAGTGAGGCCAAGCCTTCTTGTGTACACACATTGAATAAATATATGCTGTATCTCTAAATACTCCCAATCTGGAAACACATCACAGAAAAGCAGATAAAGTGCATAAATGTACATATTTCCAAATCCAAATGAAAGGTTAATATGAAGCAGGAAAATGGATATTGTACTTCATGATCGTTTTTAAATTCTGATTATTTACATACTCAGATAAAACACAGTTTGCATTCCATCTGCTAAATAAGAGTTGGCAGGCGTGTTTTTTTTTCTATTTTGGTTTGTCTTTAGTTATTCTAAACAAATTGCAAATCAGATTTTTGTCTCAAGAGATGTGAAGATAAATTAAAAAAGATAATCCCAGTAATCTTTTAGTAAAATTACTGATTCTTGTTCCAGAATTCCTTAGAAATGTTCAGTTTGTGAGTTGAAAACATATTCATTTTGAATGACATCTCACAGATGAGGAGGGTTGGGATCATTGGCCCAGGGAGAAACTCAGCCAACTGTCCCATTAACCCAAGAGATCAGAGAATATTTGGGCTACAAGGAGCTTAGTGTTCAGCCTTACTCAATAAAAATTCCAAAAGGGAAGCTGGACTAAATGTCATATTTGCATATTATCACTTGCAACTTGAATTTACACTCGACAACAGCACAGTTGACTTGACCAGACCTGAAAAACAACATCTAACATGAGATTTATTAACACGCAAATTGTAACTGCAGGTTGTGGTTTCCTTATAGTCAGTAGAGGATATAATGAAATCCTCTACCATGGGGAGGAGGCAGAATTATTATCTTGTATTTATATAGTGCCAACAATTTATGCACTGCTTAATACAATACATACCGTATTTTTCGCTCTATAAGACGCACCTGCTGATAAGACGCACCTAGATTTTAGAGGAGAAAAAAAAGGAAAAAATATTTTGAGCTAAAAAATGGGCTAAAATATTTAATACAATAACTGAATAAGCTATGAACACAGTAAGACACACGCAGTAAGACACACACAGACACAGTAAGACACACACAGACACAGTAAGACACACACACACACAGTAA
>VKOC01002498.1:0-52799 GCA_009364415.1 Spea multiplicata | reverse complement strand
TAACTTTAAACACAGCCATTGAAACGTGCCGTACAGCGGAGCTCACTGACAGGCGTATGAAAGTTATGGACCAGGACAGACAGCAGACTGACAGCATAAATATTGCAATGCAGCGACACCACATAAGCAAACCACAGCAACAACGCCGCCTGTTTAACACAAATGCTGCCGACCCTACAGCGTGCAAATATTGTGGGACTCTGCATCAAAGAATTAAAGAGCAGTGTCCAGCTTATGGGAAGTCTTGTAGGTCTTGTGGAAGAACAAATCATTTTGCTAAAGTATGTTTGTCAAGTAAAAGACAGCCATCAATAGGAAAGTTACACACCATGGAGAATTCATCTGCATATGAGGAAGAACCACACACCGCTGAAATGATATACAGCAGTGAATTGATCGGCGCTGTGCAAACCAGAGGAAAGAAATGGTTTGTCACTTTAAATTTAAATAATAAGCCCCAATCCTGTCAGCTTGATTCTGGAGCAACATGTGATGTGATGTGCTTGAGAGACAAAATGAAGTTAGCACCAGAAGCATGTCTACTGCCAAGTGACACCAGACTAAAGTTATACTCAGGTGACCTTATGAAATCTCTAGGACTCTTCAAGACTGAATGTGTCATACGTGGACTTAGGCACAAGCTAGAGTTTGAAATTGTGGAAGCCTGCCAAAAGCCACTGTTATCCGGCTCAACCTGTGAGCGTCTAGGGCTGATACATTTCTCCATCCCTGCAGAGCTCAACGTGATGGACAATCAATTCAAAGGGCCCTTGACAAAAGAACTGCTATTACAGGAATTTAGTGATGTTTTTACTGGACCTGTAGAATCTGTACCAGGGGAAGTTCATTTTGACCTTGACGTGAGTGTCCCTCCAGTCCAATGTGCACCACGCAATGTGCCAGTAGCCATTAAGCAGGCAGTTAAGGCACAACTCGACCAGTATGAAGCTGATGGACATATTGCACCAGTGACTGAACCAACTGATTGGATAAGTAACATGGTGATTGTAAAGAAGCCTGATAAGCTAAGAATATGTATCGATCCCAAATTCTTGAATCTGGCACTGAGGCGATCCCACTACATCATGCCAACTCTCGAGGATGTTTTGTACAAGCTACCTAAGGCACGTCTGTTCACACTTGTTGATGCCCGGGATGCATTTTTACAATGTAAATTGGATAATGCAAGTAGCTACATGACAACCTTCTGGACTCCCTGGGGCAGGAAAAGATGGCTCAAATTGCCTTTTGGGGTATCCGTTGCACCAGAGGTGTATCAACGAAAACAACATGAACTATTAGCTGGACTCAGTGGTATTGAACCAATAGCTGATGACATCCTTGTGGTTGGTTGTGGGGATACAGATGAGGAAGCAGAGCAAGATCATGATGGCAAACTGCTTGACCTGATGAATCGTTGTAGACAGGTGAAACTAAAACTTGGAGTGAAAAAACTGCAGTTCAAGGTCAAAGAGGTTCGCTTCCATGGACACATACTATCCTTGGAGGGTTTGAAGGCTGACCCGGAAAAAATCAGAGCCATACTGGATATGCCTCAGCCGGCGAATGTGAAATCCCTGCAGCGCTTCATAGGGTTTGTTACCTACCTAGCAAAATTCCTGCCGCATCTCTCAGAGGTTTGCGAGCCGTTGAGAAGGCTTCTGGACAAGGATGCAGTTTGGCATTGGCTTCCTAAGCATGATAATGCGGTGCAGGAGATCAAACGTTTGGTCACGGATACACCTGTCCTGAAGTACTATGACTTACAAAACCTGTAACTATTCAAAGTGACGCAAGCAAAAGTGGACTTGGGTGTTGCCTATTGCAAGCTGACCAGCCTATCGCTTTTGCTTCAAGGGCACTGACCCTTACTGAGCAGAACTACACACAAATCGAAAAGGAATGTCTGAGTATTGTGTTTGCCTGCCAGCGCTTTCATCACTACCTCTATGGTCGTGACAAGATCACGGCAGAAACTGACCATAAGCCTCTGATATCAATATTCAAGAAACCACTTTTGTGTGCACCCAAACGCTTACAGAGCATGTTGCTCACATTACAAAACTATTGCCTAAATGTTGTCTATAAACCTGGACCTGAAATGTACATTAGTGATGCTCTTAGCAGAGCTACAGCAGCGGGTGGTACACCTGAGTGTGCACAACACACAGTTTGCAATGTTCAGCTGCACCTGGATGACCTGTCGCAGATTAATCATTCAGACTATTTAAATGTCACAGACCAACGATTGCTTCAGATAAGACAGCACACAGAAGTCGACGAGAGCTTGCAAGCACTTAAGTCTGTTGTTCTTTATGGTTGGCCAGATTCAAAAGCAGAGGTGCCATTGATTGTGAGAGAATACTGGACTTTCCGAGATGAAATCGGCATTCAGGATGGCGTACTGTACAAAGGGTCAAGGGTCATCATTCCAAAATCTTTAAGATCGGAGATGCTGACGCGTATACATGCCAGTCACATTGGTGGAGAAGCATGCTATCGGCAGGCACGAGATACCTTATACTGGCCCAACATGCAAAATGAGATTAGAGACTTTGTTAGTCGTTGTTCAGCATGCAATGAATATGCACAGGCACAACAGAAAGAACCCATGATGTCGCATGTGCTTCCCACCCGACCTTGGCAAATTGTAAGCATGGATTTATTGAATTATGCAGGACAAGATCTTCTAGTAATTGTTGATCACTATTCTGACTTTTGGGAGATTGAGCTCCTTCCCGATCTGTCTGCTGAAACTACGATCAAGCGTTGTAAAGCACAGTTTGCACGTCATGGACAGCCGGACAGGGTCATCTCGGATAATGGACCTCAATTTGCATGTGAGCAATTTAGACGGTTCTCTACAGATTGGGGGTTTGAGCATCTTACCTCTTCCCCACGGCACCCACAAGCTAACGGCAAAGCGGAATCAGCTGTAAAGATAGTAAAGAATCTTTGCAAGAAGGCCAAGTATGATGAAAATGACCCATGGAAAGCCATTCTACATTGGAGGAACACCCCAACCGAAGGCATGGACAGTAGTCCTGCACAGCGCTTGATGTCAAGGAGACTGAAGACTTCGTTGCCAGTGGCCAACAAATTGCTTGAACCTTGTGTGGTAACAGGTGTACTGGAGAAACTGCGACGGAGGAAACAGCTCTCCAAACTGACATATGATGTCTGTGCCAAAGACTTACCTGAATTGAGTGTTGGAGAGCCAATCCGTATGAAGCCACTCCCTGGTGACAGGACTGGTCGCTGGAGACTGGGTACCTGTGTTCAGAGGGTTGCTCCTCGCTCATATCTTGTGGATGTGGAAGGCAGTCTCTACCGCCGCAATCGAATTGACCTGCGAGTGGCTGAACAACTCACCGAACAAACCTATGAACATCCTGCACGGGACCCTAACGAGGCGCTCAATGCCCCTAGTCCTACTGGACCACGGAAGCAAGGCAGAGACAATACTGCTGTCATATCAGAAGGATACGAGGATGACATAATGCAGCTGCATGTACCAGTATGTTCTCCTGTGCCAAACACACCAGCCAGGAACAATGGCAGCCCCTTATCAACACCTTTTGGAGCTGAGCAGCTTCCCCCAGGCAAAATGCCTGTGGCCCTGCGTAGCGGTCGAGTTTCAAGACCACCAGATAGACTCAATCTATAGTGTATCTACCAGTAACACAGTATGTTAAGTTTTAGACTGTTCAGGATCTGTTTTCGGTTAATTGCTTGCAAATTCTGGATTGAATGCAAAAAAGGGGAGATGTTATGGAGTTATTATGCAAATACTGTGACTGTTTGTTTATGGTAATATTGCATTGCCTTGTACTTCCTGTTTCCTGTTCCAACCTCTGACCTGGATGTAGTTATACAGTTCAACATGATTCCTCAAAGCAACAGCTTACTGTGTCTTGATTTCTTTACATGAAACACTGCGACGGAGGAAACTGTATGTGTGTGCAGGTATATTGTGTGACCACCCACTCCCACTCAAAACGCACAGAATACTGACCTCACCTGCAGGTTTTTTGACAGGTCTCGCTGGACCCCAATCCAGATGCAGTCCTCTACCTGCTGTATACAGCTGCCAGCTAGATATACACACAGTCACATACTGTATGGAGTATAAAATCGTAGTGCTTTCACTGTGAGTATTCTCTAAGCGGCTGCATGCACTACATCAGGCCGCTGGCCTTAAAGTCCTTCTTCCTTCATCTGCTTATCCATGGTATCAGCTCTGTTAACCAGGCCTTCCACAGTGCTGCCACAAAAGGGCAGAGCCTCCATGCACACTCTCTCCTCCAATTGGAGGAAAGGGGGAGAAGCTGTCCCCCTTGGGCATGCCGTGGCGCTGCACTTTTACAGAAGTATTCCAAGAGGTCAGAATATTGCATTCAAATTCGCAGAGAAAGACAAACGCTTCTGCACCTCTTTTTCTCCACTGAGAATGTCTAGTGAGTGACAATAAATTTAGTTTCCGAATTAAAAAACCCCCCGAATTTCATCAAAACTGAAACAGCAGGAAATGAAATTTGTTGTCCCAAAACGAATGGACCAGAAACTAAACAAAAAAATTGTCTAAAATACTTTTGGTCCATTTGCAGTCTAGTAGATTGTACTACAAGTCAAAGTGAAGATGTTGTGCTAGAATATGAGTAGCTTACACAAACCCAGCAAGACTATTAGCAGTACACTAATGTTCAGTGAGCCCCTTAATTAATTAAGCATCATGGGAGTTCGGACCCACAGCAGCTTGTGTCAAGAGGGACAGAGCTATGTGACACAATAGGAGGTTGAACTAAGATGAATTAGGTGACATCAAAGCTTATGGGACCCTGGAAAGGCTAAAGTCCATTACACATTACGAATAGCTGAAGTCAAGAAGAATGCCTCACTGGTGCAACTTTAGTTGTGATTTAAATCCACTTTAAGTGTCATGAAATGTATTTACTGAAGTAAAAAATAAATAAATATTGGTTTAAAAACCCATGAAATATTGTGCTGCAGGACAAAAAGACAATAAGAATATGGTAATAGAGGGGTTGCAATGCATGGTGGAAGTTAGAAGTGGGTACAAGAATATAAGTTGTGAGTTGTTCTAGTAACAGCTAGGTTTAGCTCAAGTGCTCGACAGGTTGGTTGTTTAGTGGCACAGTTTGCAGAAAAAGAACGTATGACAATATGGTGCATCTTAACAGTGCAGGTACAGATGTCTGTGATAAACGCTGAGGGTTAATGACATCACAAGTGCACTGGCAGGGGCAAAACGTGTACAGAATTGACGCACAGTCACAGTTATGCATGAACTTAACATTTTACTTGGGCCTCTGGACCCAGTAGTTTTTCAGCTGTGTGCACAGGGGAGTTGGAATTACTTAGAGGAGCTGTCATTTTAAGACTGCAGTGAAAACAGCATTTTTAAAAAAAAACCTAATCGTCAAATCCACCCACCCATCTTGTCACCATGAGTCATTCTGTCCCCACACTTCAGCCTAACTTCCCTTCTATCTAAGTGAAGCTAATGGGATTTGATTCATTAGTAGAAATGTAAGCCCTTATACCTGACTGCCTCATCATCTCCCCATTGCTGATACAGCCTAACATATAGATCTCTCACTGTCTTCCACTAGAAACATGCATCCCTCTAAGACAAGGCTCTGTACCTGCATTTCTGCTCTCTCTGCTATTCCTGTTTGGAACCCAAAACACACACAGCACTGACATACCACCTTCCAAATTTCCACCACAGCACCATCTGTTATTCCAGCATCAGTTCCCAAGTCACCACAAGTCAGTCCTGCCCAATAGCACCCACACACAGCTCTCTGGCACTGCACCAATCTTTGTGCTATGACAACCATGTAAAAAAACCTCAGGAACACTGCAATGTCCTGACAGTGTCTTCCCTGTGATATCCTGCCATCTAGTGGAACCAAAGAGAGCAGGCTGGAAAAATCACAGACGTAATAATTTCCATTAGTACCTATACACAAGCAAAAAAAACCATAAGAGAACATGAGACAATGCATTAAGGACAACAAATATCTTCTTACCTTTGTGCTGCTCATTTCCTTCTGTAACCACTAGTGGCCGCCCGTCTCACTCTGAAGCACTCAGACCTAATTGCCATGTTCAGCTGCACCATGTTTCCTGATCAGCCTTCCTATATAAACCTGCCCAGTCCTTCAGTGAAGGCCTTTGCATTGAAGTTAGTGGAACATTTGCTCTGGCCCTGTACCTGATCCTTACTTACTATTGGCTTCCCGTGTACCTAATCCTGGACTTGTTGTTGGCTTCCTGGCTTCCTTCATACCTGATCCTGCATTGTTCCTGGCTCCTAAGCCGTGCGCCCCATCCAGAGGGCTACCTGCCATGCACCACATCCAGAGGGCTTCCTGCCAAGAGACTGCTGTCACTTCAGATGGAAGGCATCCATCTCCTCAGAGATCTTCTACTAGAGGGCGACTGGCGACTGGATCTCAAAGATGTCACAGTCCCTGTCCACCAGGATCACCACCGGTTTCTTCAATTCTTCTGGCACAGCGAGCTTCGGCAGTTCATCGGTCTTCCCATTGGACTCAGCTCAGCCCCTTGGTGCTTTACCAAGCTGATGAAATCTGTCATGGCTTTCTTTCAGACCCAGGCAATCAAGAAGGAGAGCTGCAGGGTGCAGGATTCCACTTTGGATTCTAGCTTGCATTGTGGTCCTTCTCTCCTCGTCCATCCAAGCAATCGTTCCTGCTCCGCTCCACTACATAGCAGTTCAGCGACCCACCTTTGCAGGTTTCCATCCTATGATCAACAGATCACCCTCTCGACGGAGGTGAGGCTAAACCTCATGGGGCGGCTACAATAAATGGAGGCATGGAATGGTCGAGCTATCTTCATCTCCCTTCCCAACTTAGTCCTGGAAACTGATGCCAGCTTTTACTGTTGTGGGGTGTCTAGACCTTCCGGAGTGACCGTTGGTCGATGGTCAGCCGAGGAGAGACAATTGCACATCAATTGTCTGGAACGGATTGCAGGCTCCTTTGCCGTTCGGAGTTTGGCTGCGGATTGCTCCAACTTTTGCCTTCTCCTTTGGATGGGCAACATCTCGGTGGTCCAGTACATGACTGGGGGGCACACGGTCACGTATGCTAAGGGTCCTTACCAAGGATCTCTATGATTTCTAAGCAGAATATATTCTGGGCTCCAATAACACGGTGGCAGACCGGTTTTCCCGTCACTTGAGGGATTCTAGTGATTGGAATCTGGACTCTCCGGTCTTCCATCGTCTGGACTCTCGGTGGGATCACTTTTCTATTCATCTCTTTGCATCCAGACTGAATACTCAACAGGCGACTTTCTTCAGCTGGCTTCCAGATCCGGACTGCGCTGCACTGCACGCCTTCCTACATCCGGGGCTTATGCTTTTCCCCCTTCGCTCTGATTCCTCAGGCACTTTGCATGATTGGATCTGTGATTGGAGAATTGTTCCAACTTTCAGACGATTCTCACATGCTTCTCTGAGACGCCCTTGCACCAGGCACTGGACGAGCTTATGCTTGGAGGTCCTGGGTGTCTTGGTGTCTGGGACGGCAGGATGATCCGTTCTAGGCCCCCCCTGTAATTGCTGTTCTTAACTTTCTCTCTCAGCTTTTCTCCCAGGGGAAGTCTTACAGTTCCCTGAATGCCTTTGATCAGCCATCTCGGCTTCTCATGCTCTGGTCTCGGGTACTCCCCTGGGTAGGCATCCTCTGGTCTGCCGTCTTTTGCCCAATTATCTCATCCCCTGGGTCCTAGGTATTCGTCTCTCCGGGACATCCAAAAGGTATTGGATTTTCTGAAACCTGGCCTAACAGTACTTCTCTCTCTTAAACAGCTTTCGGCCAAACTTGCTTTGCATCTAGCTTTAGTTTGCTTTTGCCGCATTTCTGATGTCCAGTCTTTTGATACTGATTCTCGCAAACTCATTTTCGTCGACTGTATCCTACCAATACTTTCCAGAGCAGCCGCTTTTGTGTGGCTCGCTTCTCTCAGCAGTATCTGCTGTCCACTTACTGTCATCGTCCAAGGGGTTGTGGTGTGTTTTTATGCCTTGTTGTTTTTTTACTGTCTATGTTGTTGATCTTGCTATAGGATCACAGTTACTGTTACTGTTACCTTTTTCTTTCAGTTTAATCTTGCCCTTTCTGTGGCTCAGGGGTGGACGTCATTGGTTCCACCCGTCGGAAATAGCCGTTCCGTTTGGTTCCTTTTATAACCTCCTGTTCGTTATATATTTTGATTTTCATGTTTGTCTCCTTGCTGCTATTGTTGGTAAAGATGTTATGTAAAATATTCTTTATTAAAATTTAGATTATATATGCACCAAGGCTATTATAATCTCTAATTCATCAGGCTAGGCACCTTCTTCCATTGCTCTGTTGTCCAGTTCTTATGCTCACGTGTGTGCCCATTCTAGGCACTTTCAGCAGTGCATGGGCACCATGACTGGTCTGCGGCTATGTAGCCCAATACTCACAAACTGCTATGCACTGTGTGTTCCCACCCCTTTCTCTCAGAACCAGCATTAGTTTTCTTCAGCAATTTGAGCTACAGTAGCTCGACTGTTGGATTTAACCACATGGACAGCCTTTGCCCCCCACATCAATGGGCCTTGGCCGCCCATGACCCTGTTGCCAGTTTACCCCTTTTCCTTCCTTGGATCACTTTTGATAGGTACTGATCACTGCGGACCAGGAGCACACCACAAGAGCTGCAGTTTTGGAGATGTTCTGACCCGGTTGTCTAGCCATAACAATTTGTCCCTTGTCAAAGTTGCTTAGATCCTTACACTTGTCCATTTTTTTTGCTTCTAACACATGAACTTTGAGGATGAAATGTTCACTTGCTGCCTAATATATACCACCTATGGACATGTGTCATAACAAGATTATCAGGGTTATTCATTTCACCTGTCAGTGGTCATAATGTTATTATATAGATATATATATACTTCTAGTTTGTGCCAAGTTTGTATACTGTACTGCAGACCTCCTTTTTTGCAACAGTTGAAGTGCAGAAGTAGTTAAATCTGCCAGTGGATATATGAAGTTCACAGTTATCTTGCAAGGGTCATATTAATGACTCTCAAACATCCCCCACAGACACCTGTCTTATTTAAATCATCCTTAGATTCCCATTATGTCACCAGTGGAGGTCATGTCAGGGCTAATGTCACCACCGTTGATTTTTGTGACTCCACAACCTTGGGAAAGACTTGGTGCAAAGGGAATAACCTTAGCAACATTTCCTGTTGTAACAAAGGGAGCAGTGAGATTTCATATTGACATTCCCATTACAGGATACAATAAACATGTACACATTCAGGGAAACTTGGAAGGAAAGCGGCCAGAGGTGAAACACACAAAGAGGAGAGGTATAATGATATACATTGGCTTATAGGATGATCACTGTTCACTGTGATCTTTTGTACCCTTGGCAGTCCTGTTTAAAAATTCTGACTCATCTGAGATTGCAGTGTACTGAAAGCTGCTAATTCCAATGATCAAATGTTAACGTTTTTAAAAATACAGTTGTCAAATAATTAAATATTTGAAGACTTAAAAACTGTAAAATGCTAATGAAAAACTGAGAACTTACTATCGTAACTGCTCTGAAAACCCAATGTTCTAACATGCAAACAAATGGATGTTTCCGTAAGTGCAAATTGTTATGTGATTAAGTACTTGTCATATCTTGTTTTTCCATTGTACATGACTGTGGAAGATGATTATTATATATTGATTTAAATGGCACCATCATATTCCACAGCACTGTACAATTGCGTAACAATTTGGACATACAGAAGCAAAAGTTTAGGAGAGCCCTGTTCAAACAAGCTTCATTGTAGAATATGATGATGCTACATTAATCAATAAATAATAACGACGACTAATATTCAGTTATTGCAATAGTTAGCCAAGAGCAACTGTGGTAATATTAATATGACTCATCTGAGCCTTCCCTTGCGGGACGCGGCCAGGACTGCCCACTTACGTCAGCGGGCAATCCAGTAATGTCGGAGGGAGTTCCCCCTGAGGTCCCGCTGCGGAAAATAGGCGGAGAGCGGGGCGTGTCAAGACCGCGCTCCTGCGATCCGGTGGATTTGGGTCTTGACCCGGAGAACCGGAGAAGCGGTGCTTCACCTGACAATCTCCGGGTCAAACCCGGAGCGTTCCCAGGTATGAAGATAATATACGAGAAGGATCTTAGTTCAAAGCTCAGAACAGTCAAGATTAATTAAAATGATATAAGCTGTGAGCAGTGAAAACACTTTTCCTTCTATATTCCATCTATGGGAGCTTTTTTACTAAAGTAAAAGACGTACAATTTACCTCTCTCAAACTATAGAATAACAGAGAAAAACTGATAGGGTTATCAATAAACCCAATTTCAGCTCTAGTGAGATCAATATAGATCTGTATCATAGCATGTTTTATCAATATATTTATATAATATATTTTGCCTATACTTTATTACAGTTAGAATGGTTCTCTTAAATTATTTGCATAGGAGCTGCTCTTGCTGAATATTAACTTTATTCACTTGTATCTATTAAGCCATGCTAATTTAGTGTGCACATGTGATTTATGTGTACTGTAAATTGCATACATATATGCACATACTAGTATGATATTCCACCATAAATAATGCAAAATGCTATTAACTCATGTGATTTCCCACCTGAAATGTCTGTATTACACAGAAATTCACTGTATCACAGCTACTAGTCTTGCCTCCCGCTCCCCAACCCCCTTGCAACCATTTTACCTTCATCAGTCTCCTGAAATACGCTGAGTGGGAGGGAAAGGAGTGAAACAGAGAAATACTGTCAAATATTTCACTTTAAAATGTCCCTCCTGCTGCTCTTCCAGTTTTTACTTTGAAATCTGGGACTTATAAATCCTACCAAAAGAAATCATTTGTTAGAGTACTTTACAGCACTAACTGTGACAACCTACACATGAGGCCTTTCTGCAGACTCTCTACAGAGTTAAAATGTGTGCCCCCAACTTGTCCCGCTGTGACTTGTGTAACCCTTGACACTTTGGCTGTCTCCCCAGTTAACTAGTGGAAAATCTGCCACCTATCAGTATTCCATTTGCTGAGGGGTTGTGTTCTTCCTTAGTTGTCAGTGAGTTAAGAAAACCTTCTCCACTGTATTCCCACTGTGTCCTACTAAGCAATAAATAAATTAACAGCAAGCAAACATGAGCCTGTAGCTTTGTTTATGCTCTGATAAAAGCCTCTCCTTTCTTTCTAACACTAGGGGTTTAGAATGGAGAGTGCTGTAGGTGAATCAGTGGAGATATAACATGCATATCGCCTCCTGGGAAATGGAATAAAGATATTTTACTGACAATAACTATACAGGGTATGGTATTTAGAAGTCATTTTACTTTTAGACCACATGAAATTCATTTCTGCATCTACACAATTAATACCATACCACAGACACTTGTACGATTGTATGAGAGGTAGGCATAATATGACCATTATTCATCCAACTTGGTTCTTTTAATGAAAAAAATGGCAACAGCTGCAGGTAAAGGACATCAGTATTTTTCCTGTGACCCATTTAGATGTTCATATGCACTCCACAGGCTGCATCAGACTGCGGTGTGCATGAAGCATCAATGAGCACAATACTTGGACCTATGCTACACAGAATAATTGCCCAAAGTCTGGTGACCTAGTAACTCAGCCTTGCAAGCGGGATACTGTTCACCATGCTGAGAGAAACTTTTTGAGATTATAAACTGTCACAAAAAGTATATCAGCAAAAGTTGCTTTTTTATCAAAGTTTTAATAAATGAATACAAGCTCCCTTGTTGTCATTCACACATATACATAATTATTAATTACTGGATACAATATCAATTTACAGTCACACATGAGCATAGTAATATTGCAAGCTTTGGAGCCATAATATGTGCCTGTTGTTGGTGTGATGAGCAATAAATGACCATACATGACCGGCTGGGCTCGTAAAGTATTGGAGCCAGAGCTAATTGACATTCTTTTTAGTCCAGACACATTCAAGGGGAACATACAATTTTGCCCCCCCACAGAAGGTTTTTTAATTAGAAGTAATACACAAAATAATCAAATAGAAGGCAGTTGGTGAATGGAAGCTACAAGGTAATCCATTGTAGATCCTGGGTTTATATTTTCTGTGTTGAAGGATCCCGGCAATTATCACTTGTGTTGAAGAATATTTTCACTAAAGCCAAGTTAGCCCTAAAATACCATGAATTGTTATTTGTCCAGGTTTCACCACACCTGGTATCTTAAAATGAAGTCAACTGCAACTGACAGTGAGTAGAAGCAACTGAACTCAAGAGGAACATTCTATAGCTCTACCACACACTACAACAATATCCATGTCCTCTCTTCTTTTACGTTAATGATGGGCTGCATCTGTCCTTAATATATACAATTTATTCTAAAGGTATTTCACAGATGTCGTTGATAAATGATTACAGTGTGATCTGTGCAGGGGGATCGAAGGTAGGAGAGTGAGAAACCATGTTTCTCACTCTTCTCCCATGCTGAAAAAACAAATCAGGAAAAAAAAAAAACGAAAAAAAATTGTTAGTGATTTTAAAAAATAAGTAAAAAAATCACTAAAATAATACAATAAATAATAATTAAAAATGTGGGCTAAGTGAGGTCATTGTGACATCACTGCCATTAATAGCATGTTCAAGAGGTCCCTAAGAGGACCTCTAACCATACTACACTGATAACAGTGCAATTTAAAAAAAATATACAAAAAAATAAAAAAATAAAATAAAAAACATATAAATAAGATAATAATAATTAAAAAACCTTTACATCCCATTGCCCTAACAGAACATCTAAAAAGTACAACCCTCCTGCCCCTGTTCATAACCCCCAAACTTTTTAAGCCATAACTATAGGGTAATATGTAAGGTATGGATATGGCCCTCTAGAAACAAAAATAAAAAAGGATGTGGGTTATTTCCGTAATCAGGAGATGCAGCTAAACAATTTTGGCCGGGTTTCTCTGCTGTAACACATACCTTGTGCAAACCAATCTAACACAGTTGTTTTGTTGAAAAAAAGCGCGGGAAATAATTTCTGAAATCAGGACACCTGAATTGATAAAACTTAAAGGGGATTTTCTGTCACTTTACCTAATTTTGTGAGGATTCAGAGGAGTTTTGCCCACTGCAATTGTACTGTTTAATTTGCACAGTACCTAAATTGAATTCATGTAAAGTCATGACCATACCTGGGAACTGCCCGGGTTTGACCCGGACATTGCCAGGTGAAGCACTACTTCTCCGGTTCAAGACCCGAATCCTCTGGGTCGTGGGAGCGGGGTCTTGACACGCCTGCTCCCTGCCAATTTTCCCTTTAAATAGGGGTGTTTCCCGCTCTGTCAGTGGGAACACCCCCAACGTCATCAGGAACTCCCACCGACGTCAGCGAAAACATCCCACTGACATCGGCGGGACCTCCCATGACATCAGTGGGAACTCCCACCAATGACACAGGACCGCCCCCTGACGTCAGTGGGCAGTCCTGGCCGCGTCCCGCAAGGGAAGGCTCTGGATAGCCGGAGCCCAGAAGTTCCCAGGTATGGTCATGATACACATGCAAATAACAAATGCAGTGCTTGCTCTTTACTGTCCACAATTGCCTTTTTACTTAGATGGGAACCCGAAAAGTGTTAAATATGTTTTCGTACCATTTTAACTTTGAATCCAGAGGTCAACATTACAACCGTCTGGCTTTTTCAATTTTGTTTGCTTCCTCTCTTGTTTCTAGAAAGTAAAAAAAAAATCTTCTGATGGGTAAAATGCGAGTTATTTAGCTTTCTATAGCTCTTGCCGCTTATCCCCACTTAAAAATGAATCTACTCATTTAATTTAATTTTGTCCTTGGAAGGTGGGCTGGAAGAAAAATTAGCTGGCTAGATGGGTCAAATGTTTCGTATCTGCTGTCAAATGTTTCTGTGTGGGTAATACTTCATATAGAAGACAAGGTAATGCTTCTTTTCTCAGTATATTGAATGATCTAGTATAATATACCTATGCAAATTTGTCAAAAGTGTTGACAGGGGATCACTGAATTCCACATCTTATTAAGTTTCCACAGAACATAAGGAGAATGGCCATCTTTCATCAACTCTATAATGGGCGGTATGGGAGTAATGTATAGTAGGATACATGTGTCCTCTGTACTGATGAATAATGCTTTGCTTCCAGTGAATCGGACACTTAGTTTTCTTAATTCTAAAATGCAGATAAGAAAAATTACATTAAGAAAGGTTCCACAGCAGCTGGTCTAGATATGCCAATGTGATGAACTAGAAAAGTGGACTGTGAAAATTGTTAGAAAACATATACCTCTCACATTTTTTTGTTTTATTAGTACAGTTCTTGGAGTACTATGTAAGGTATTCATGAAGCAGCCTGTAGGTGGCGCTGAATGCTGTAATGAGGGGGAAAAGTGACATTTTGGCCAAAAGTGGTAAAAAAAAAAGCTAGAATGACACTGACTGAAAACTGCTCCTGGTTCTCAATATTCCACAGTTGCTGCCTCTCATTCCACCATGTGTGAAACCGGTAACACCAAGGTACTGAGGAAGGTTGGGAAGACTAAGATATGACTGGAACAGGATGGGAAGATACCGAGATAAGGAAGGTAAGGTTGGTAAAACATTGAGAAAACAAAAGGGACATGATATGAAATACAACATTAGGCAAATGAGACGAGTAAATGGTCAGAAGTAATTGAGATAATATTTCTTAATTGGTGAAACAAATGGTATGTTTGGTAAAACGTGTGGTCAGATTAGACCATGTTGGTAAAGCTTAGTTAAAACTTATTTGAAGTTGAAGCTATGTAAGTAGGTTTTAAACTGTGCCTGGCACTGCTGTCCATGCAGACCTTCCAGCCTAGGCCCAGTCAACCTAGCCCACAGCATGCTGCTGCCAAAACAGATACATTTGACAACCACAATTGTATTAATGCTGTCGAGTAGCATTGATACCTTTATTGAACATATCATCTTCAAAACCGTTGTAAATATATTAGCACATTATGGTTTATTTTTTTACTGTGCAGTGATTTAATAAGTGTAAACAAAGTTTAGTTTGAAAAGCTTTCAGGATTAGGATGTAGTAAAATGCAGTCACGGAAAAGGATTTATACTGAATCCAAAGCCCCATTACATTTCACTGTCAGTCTCTCAGCTCCTTGTTTGAGGATTTTTCCTATTGTAAACTCTGCAGTAGAAATCAATATCATGCAAACCCAGGCTGTCTGTATGTCCTGATTAATGTATCTCATTCAGTTCCTGCTACATGACTCTTATACCCTCGAGCCACAATTAGAAATATTAATTGCTGCCTGATTCTGTGCCGATAGCAGCTTTATTGCCAGTGTTTGCTGGATTTCATCTGGAAGCACGCAAAAATGTTTCAGGGCATCTGGTAATACATGCTATGCCAAGGGGATGGCAATGTAAATCAGAGAAGACACACTGAATATTTCCAGGACAGATCTCATGTATAGTATGCCTTTTTTCTCCCTGTTTCTGTATCTTAATTTTGGATAACAACTAAAGGAGTAAAGTTCTATCAATTGAATACCGTACATTGTTAAGCAGATATCTGTAAGTCATAATCACAGTGTGTTGAGTGGTTTCAACATGATCAAAAATACTCTGGAGACCCAATAACCAATGCTTAGTCCTCAGATGAATATTAGAAACATTTAGAAAAAAAGTTGCAGTATTTGTGGAATCAGGTCAGATCAGAGATCTATAAAATGGCATAACTTGTTCTTAGGAAGGAGAGTTAGCAAATAGGAAAAACTTGCAGGTAGGCTTTGACACTGAGTTACTCACAGTTAGGGGATGCAACAGACCAACCCCTCACATTAAGTAGAAAAGGGTCCACGATGACCCTGGATCCACAGGGGCCGTGAAATAAATAAGAGTCTCTTACTTTCAAAGCCCTACACAGTGCTTTACCTTGCATCTCATCACTTATCTATAAATACACTCCTAACCAGTCTCTACGCTCATCCTATGATCTCCTATCCTCTCCTCTGATTACAAGATTTGTAAGGGACTGAACGATAAATGTGTGGTCAAAACAACAAGCCATGGTCAATTGTCAGGCACTTAATAAATGGGAATCAGGAGCAGGTCTGGAGGAGAAGGAGCAGGAACACAGACCAGAAAGCAGGTAATAGAATGCCGAGTTGCAATACTGAGCAACCTTGAAAGCCCCCAAGAGCCTTTATATAGTTAATTGAGTGTAACTGCAACCATGGGGTCTACCGGGATGTCCTTTGTTGAATGCCTTCCCCATATTGTATTTTCTCCAGTTCTCAGAGTAAAGATACTCCTCTGGGGGTAAAAGGTCTCCCAATGACCCATGCCATTTGTCATGAATCAACACACCAGTTATGATGCAAGAGTACAGTTTATTGGGACTGGACATGGTTTATATAGCCACTTAAGTAGGGGAAAGGAAAGCTTTAGACAGGAAGGATTAACATAATTATGACACACTACCAAGGGATTATGCAGACAACACCGCTACCAACCTAATCTCACACATTCAACAATGGCGAATACAAAATAGAGGTGAAGGTATTAGGAAGTAACACTTAAAAGTAGACTAGGCAGTGAGTCAATCTGAATACACGTAGAAATGGAAACAAGGTGAAAATATATGGCATATTGCAATTTCAAAACCATTTTTTTCCCCAAAACTGGTTATACTGCCCCATGTCCTATTTGAGACACCTTTGAAGTTAGTCAGTTGAATTTACCCCCCTTAAATCATATATGTTTGAAAACTAGACACCCCAATATTTGTTCAGCAACACCTCCTTTGTTCAGTGATATCACCCATGCATATGTTTGTTGGGTTGCTTGGGGGCTAAAAGGCCATATTTGGGATATGTTGGTTTTTTAATACGGAATTTTGACATCTGATCATCCTGCCCCATGTGTTATTTGGGACATCTTTGAAGCTGGCCTATTTAATTTACCCTGCAAATCTTATATTTTTGAAAACTAGACAACCCAGGGTATTTCAAATGCTACTCTTTCCAATCACTTATTCTAATTTCATTGATCGTCTCCTAACTTCTTTTAAAGCAGGTGGCCAGCATCATATTTAATATTACGCACATTGTTGCTCTAGGGAGAGATCAGACAGGGGTGCGAATTGTCATTAATGGGATGAATTTCTGTGACGTGCCTGGCATGTCAATTATCGTCAAGGAGTTAAGGGCAGGGCCAGACTGGGAATGAAAAGCAGCCTTGGAAACATTTGGAGACCAGCCCCATATAGTTTATCTCACGGTTGAGCTCTTATACCCACATGCACCCCTTATACATACCTGAGTCACACTATTTGCCATACAAATAACTATAAAACATTATTTTTATCACATTATTACTACAATGCCAGGAAGCAAAAGTGTTAAAAGGCCCTAATAAATTAAACATAAATTAGACATTATGGAATCAAAACATTTGCTACTGTAAAAAAATTTAGATTAAAAAGTTTCATTTTATTCAGAGGAACAAAACAGTGATCACATTATTCTTCACGATATTCTTGTAAGAACTTTTTTTCATATTTAATAAAAACTATGATTGAGAAAAAAAATGTTTTTATTTGCCAACTTGCCCCCCCCCAGTTATGGACATCTGCCCCCAGGCTTGCCATCCTGCCCCCAGAAATGCCTTAAACCCTCCTATATGCCACTCTGCCTCCAGAAATGCATAATACCCCTATATACCAGTGGCATATCATGGGGCATAGTGGCATATAGGGGGTGTAAGGCATTTCTGGACGCAGAGTGGCATAAATGGGGTTAAAAGGCATATCGCTGGTGTCTGGGGGCAGCGAGTGGAGGCCGGTGTTCATGAAGTTAAAGAGGCCGGCGTGCACGCGCCGCGCTGCCCAATGGCCGTGCCTCAGCTCTTCCTCCCACCGACTTTTGTCATACCCTCCTCCCCTGAATCTCCTCAATCCTGAGGTGTTATTTCTGCCGCAAGGACGCTATTTAGGTGCCCCTGGAACTGTTAAATGTTTGTAATCTGTTAGTGATTATTGTTGCTTCTTTTGTATGACTGGATGTTTTCGGGTGTATTGTTTTATTAAAACACAATATAATGCAAGTATTGTACATGATAACCTTCTGTGTTCTATGCTGCATCGCAGTTAACCTTGTATGTAATGTATGCATTTAAAAGAGATTCCAGTGCTGCTCTGACCACTTTAAACAATCAAACAGCTTCTGATGAGAACCAGTTCTTCTGATGTAAACCAATACATGTTTTAGTCCAGTTTGATTTAATTAACACTTTCATGGTACTTCAATTGCAGAAGACTGAAGTTAAGCCAGGAACCCAACAGAGGAAGCCATTCCCACAGATACTCTCAGAATAAAGCCATCAATTTGAATAATTAACACTAATGTCTCTTAATGGATCTTTTTATGCATTTCTTCCCAATCCTATTCACAGACTATTATGTGCCTGAACAGAGAGGCAACTCGCAAGGCACTCTGAGCAAAATAATTAATCCTTACTTTCCCTGGTTATTAACTATGCTACTGCCAGGCAATATTATTTCACATATGTTCCTGTTGTGTTCATTTCATTTTAACATATAAGGTGGCAAATGCATTTTTTTCAGTGGGGGTAAATCAACATCAGAAGCAATCAATATTTAGTAGTGTCAGGAAACAATTCCCTTTACACGTAGTGCCTAAATCACATAGCCTAATCAGAAAAGTGCAAAACTATGTCTCAAATTCCATATTACTAAATATGCGAGGGCATATCAGCCCAATATGTCAGTTGCCTGAAGTAGGAAACCTTCATTGAGAAGAGTGGTGAGGAGTCATGGGCAAGACCAATAACTTGTCCAGCCACCTTATGATATATTGTAGCAGAATTCTGGGTTAGGAGATCAGTACATTGCATGGTGCTATGTGAGAGTTGCAACTGAGGTATTTACTGAAAAAGCACCATTTTCAGAACAAAGGAAACACAGAAGAGGTTCAGGCAGGTGGTTGCATGGGCCTTGGGCAGTGCCATATGTAAAATTTACCACTGGTAACAAGGGATGTAAAGTAATATAGTCAATTGTTTTTACCATTTCCCGAAGTGTCCAACCGCAAACTTTGATGATGCCAACTCCAATTTGTGACCACGGAAGTTTTTGTGCAACTATAATATATGTAATTGTATTTCTTTGTGTGTTTTTATGTTTAATGCACAGTGGACATAAAATAAGATCAATTTTAAAAGAACAATATTTGGCAATGTGGTCAAATGATGACCTGTGGTACGCACTAAAACTTCTTGATGATATGTTCAGCAGAGTACCCACCAGCTGCAGAGAGAGAGTGAACAGTGGATATTTTACAGGGTCTACTGAGACCTCTTTAGCTTCTCACTTGATTCACAAACAAAAATAATATTCACATTTATAAAAAAAATACCACAAACAGCCTTTTTTTCAGTTTTACCAACAAATGGATACAAAGTCATAAATTTGCATAAACAATAAGTTTTCCATCCATTTTTTAATATATGCAGGTGCATTACAAGTATCCTGTATTTAAACCCCCCCACACACACACACCATATTCCATATATAAACCGATTTAAGACAGTAATTCAGGAAAACAGATACTCTGATGGTAGAAGCTTGCATCTATGTTTTTAGAAGTTACTGTGTATGCATGTATGTGAGAATATATCTGTAAGAATGCATGTGTTTGTGCCTTTTAACCCCTTCAGTCCCAGAGGTTTTTGGTACCTCAAGTCCCAGAGCAATTTTGTCATTTTTGAGGTATGTCGGCTCAGCGATTATTCCCCTTTCCTGCGAATAGTGTACCCATGTAAACTATACATTGTTTTTTCAAGGAGAGATAGAGCTTTTTTTTAATTAGCTGAATAGAGTCGCTCTTATGGACCTTAACTCCAAAACCTATGAATTTCCGCACCCGCTATCTACGCAGCATCGCAGGGGATAACGGGAGCCAAAATCCGTAGATTCACCGTCAGGAGTTAAATGTCCACAAGAGCAAGTCTATTGGTCGCCGGCAGGGGCCTCCTCCATCATCAACCAATTGGTTTATGCCAGAGGAGGCCCCCTGCAGGCGACCAATAGAGTCGTTTGCACGGCCCTTTAACACCTGGCAGCGAACCTATGGATTTCAGCTCCCGTTAACCCCTGCGATGCTGCGTAGATAAGGTAGGCTAGATGGGGAAGGGACCAGGGAGATTAGTAAATGAAGATGAACACGAAGATTTTTCGTGTTGTGTGTCTTCGTCTTCGTATATGTTTTGCCGCCACCATGTTCGTTTCTTTGGTATTCGGGCTGAACAACGTAAACGCACCCTTCGTGTTCGTTTTCATGTTCACCCGAATACGAATGCACAAGTCTAGTACTAGTTGATATTTTCCAAGCTTACTGTAGTAATCCTACTTAATAGTAGGTAGCATAGTAATGCATTGTATGTGTGTATCCATATCATATATTCTGGGGGTGGGCCCTTGTGACAATGCTGAACCAGACCCCCACCTGATCTTGATCTGACCCAATTTCCAATCAATTTTAATTCCCAGAGTCCCAAAGGGATGTCAACCTGTTGTATTGTCAGGAACCATGCCGACTACCGACCCGCGGGTTGGTCCTCCGCCGCGTTCACGCTGCAACTAGCTGGCGTGTGCGATCCCTACCTCCTTTTCTGTCTGCTTCAGGAAGGAGAGGGCCGCGCGCACTCACGATGATGCCACCAGCCCGGGGAACATTCAAAACCCAGCATCTTCTGCTGCTGGGCACTTGGTATAGTTTCTCTCTAAGCATTCCTATTTTGTTCTGTGCTATTATTATCCTGACCCTGCTTGTAAAACGGACTTTGCTGAATTTCTGGAGACCCTGACCCAGCTTGCAAAACGGACTTTGCTGAATTTCTGGAGACCCTGACCCTGCTTGACTCCTCTGATATTATACTCTTACATTATACCATGTCTTACATGCAGCCCACAAGCCTATTGGACGCCATGCAGGTGTCTTCATTATTGCAGACCGTCCAGACAAGTTAGCAGGAGACAAAAAAATATACCACACCTTTATCACATCCTGCCAGATACTGTTCAACCTGAAACCATGTGCATATGCCTCTGATTACATCAAGATCCATACGGTAATTTCTCTACTCCAGGAAGAACCCCAGCTATTGGCTCATCATTTACTGCATACCCAGAGTCCAGTCCTGGATTCTCGGGCTTCCTTTCGACATGCACTGGACTCCATCTACGAAGATCCATTTAAACTATCCACCTCTACCACTAATTTACGGGTCCTCAAACAGGGGCGCGGTCCGGTAGAAGAAAATATTACGGAATTCCGCCGCATTTCTCTAACGAACCTGTGTTACTAGATCAATTCCGTCTGGGGTTATCGGACGCCCTCAAGGACAATTCCCAACTTCTTGGATGACCTTACCCACCTGGCAACGCAGATTGACCGCTGCCTGGGAGGTCCCAGGTCTTTTACTCCAGTTTTCAGCCGATTCCCGGCTGCCTGGGAGGTCCCACATCTTTTACTCCAGTTTTAAGCCGCTTCCCGGCACCATATCAGCCTTCACGATCACCCGCTCCTACCGAGGAACCCATGCAGATTGGCCTTGTAAGAGGCCATTTGACACCCGAATTAAAAGCCAGACGCAGATCGCAGAATTTGTGCCTGTGTTGCGGTAAACCGGGACATTCAATCAATGATTGCCGTAACCGTTGCCGTTATTATGATGGTAAGAATACTTCCGCCTGTACCCAGAAAAACATATTGCACCCCAAGTTTGCACACCCCATTTATCCATCTCTATTTCCTTGCAGTGGACTAATGGGTCTATCCACCTCTCTGTGATGATTGATTCCGGAGTAAGTGGATGTTTCTTGGATGTGGATCTAGCCAAAACCTGGGCGATTCCTACAATCGAAATCAAGCCCTATTCATATCCAATTGGTTGACGGCAGCTCCCTCAAGTTGGGACCGAACTCCCAAGAGACAATTCCATTGCTAGTTTCCATCGGTAACAAGCATCAGGAACCGCTTCAATTTCATATGGTCCCTGCACCCACATTTCCTGTCATTCTGGGCCTCCCGAGGCTTCGTAGACAAAATCCTGTTATCAATTGGGAGACAGGACATTAGCCTTTCCATCTTCATTTTGCACTAATAAATCTCTATGTCCTCCAGCATTGTGTCTGACCACTGATTATTCCCTATCCACCGTCATTCCTCATTAATTTATGGATGTATTTGAAAAGAAGAAAGCTGACATGTTGCCTCTGCATTGCCCTTATGACTGCCCAATTGATCTCCTCCCAGCAGCATCCATTCCTTTTGGAAGAATTTTTCCTCTCTCTGAACCAGAACTTGCCACCATCAAAGACGATATTGACGAAATTCTGGCCAAGGGCTTTATAAGACCTTCTACCTCCCCTGCAGGTGCTGGCATCTTCTTTGTCAAAAAGAAAGATGGAGAGTTACGCACGTGCATCTACTACAGGGGGTTAAACAACATAACTATTAAAAATCGTTATCCCCTTCCACTGATTACTGAACTAATGAATCAGCCCGAGTATTCACAAAAATTGATTTACGGGGCGCCTAAGAATACGCAGCAGGGATGAATGAAAAACGGCCCTCAGATCTCGATACGGTCATGTTGAGTATTTGGTCATGCCATTCGGACTTTGTAGGGCTCCTGCTACATTTCAATATTTTATAAATTATATTTTTCGGGACATCTTGGATAAATTCATTACTGTCTACTTGGACAACCTCCTTATATAATCCTCCTCCCTTACCGAGAGCACGTGAAGATAGCACTTAACCGTCTAAGACAACAAGCAGAGAAATGTGTATTTGAAACCTCTACTGTGGAATTTTTGGTCTTTATCTTATCCCTAACTGTGTCAAGATGGATCCTAAAAAGGTGACAGCTATTTTACAGTGGCCTACTCCCTCTGACCGTAAGGGGGTCCAGCACTTTAATGAATTTTCGGTAAAAGTTCGCAAATCCTACAGAGACTTTTCTAAGGTTATCCAGCCGATTACCTCACTTACCTCCAAACACTCGTTTTTCGTTGGACTCCAGCTGCACAAACCACATTTGAGACATTAAACAAAAGATTTACTATAGCTCCTATCCTATCACTTCCGGAACCCTCTAAACCATACACTTTGGAGGTGGACACTTCCGACGCAGCAGTTGGAGCTGTTTTGTCTAAGCACCAAGGGAACGACGGTTAACTACACTCGGTGACATTCTTCTCCCGGACACTAACGCCGGCTGAACAGAATTACAATGTAGGAGAAGGGGAACTATTGGCCATTAATTTGGCAATTCACCCCATCATCATGTTCACAGATCATAAAAATCTGGAATATCTGTGTTCAGCCAGACGTCTGCAACCCAGGCAGGCCAGATGGGCACTCTTGTTTTCACATCACGTATCGCCCAAGATCCCGTGACGGCAAGGCCGACGCATTATCACGCATGTCAGATGACATTCTACCCTCTGTACCTGTTTATCAATGTTAATGAAGTTCTGAGGATATACGAGTATGTTTTACAACAATAAACTGTTCATTCCTGCTGTACTTCCTTCAAGGTAGTTGTGTCTACTTATTGGGTACACATAGCAGGGTTCCAAGGTGTGCATGCTGGCTGGTGCTGGAAGTGATTTCAGGGACAACAGGAGGATACATCTGGGTGATCTCTGGGAGTTACTACAGCTCTCTTGATGAACCCGTTATAGCCCCTAATCTCCAAATCTATATATGCCACTGCCGGTTGCATAATTCTCCATAAATTTAACCCCTTCAATCCCCTATGTACCAGTACGTCCAGCCCTTCGTGCAGCATCAGGGACACACCTGCAGGGGATATCCTGTCCTCTGATGAGGCACAGACGCTGCGATCTCTATGCACGTCTGTGAGGACCTGTATAGAGATCACAGTGTGATCGGTGCAGGGGTAAATCGCAGGGAGGGGAGTGAGAAGCCATGTCTCTCACCCCCTCCCGTCCTGAAACAGAAAAAAAAAATAATGTGAGCTGTGATAAAATTAAAAAAAAAAAAATACATCCCATTGCCCTAGCATGACATCTAGCCAGTATAACCCTCCTGCCCCCGTTCACAACCCCCAAACCCGTTAAGCCATAGGCATAAAAATTATTGTACACCTTATAGTATGCTCCCTGGTGCTGGAAAGTATAGAAAATCTATATAAGTTAAGGTATTTCTGAAATCAGGACAACTGAATTGATAAACTTGGAGGTGATTTTCCATCATTTTACCTAATTTTGTGAGGATTCAGAGGGAAAATGTAAAAAAAAAAAAAAAAATTGTTTTGTTTCTAATTTTCGCCTTAGTTTTACTAAATTTCTCATTCTAAATTTTCAGCTACTCATCCAACTATGGTATCATAGAGCTCTATCTCTCCTTGAAAAAAAACAAACATATAGTTTACATGGGTACACTATTCACAGGAAAAGAGAATAATCACTGAAGCGACAGTGCTAAAATGGCAATATTGCTCTGGGCTTTGAGGTGCCAAAAACCCCTGGGATTGAAGGGGATTAATGTAGGTACTTTTGGCACTTGGAGTATAAAACATGGAGAAATTAAGGAAATATTTACTTGAGGCTTGATCAAAGGCATACTTTGTACAAATTAATGGAAGTGATCAGTTCCAAAAAATGACACTATTAGTTTGTTTGATGTAATGGAATTCTGATCCATTGAGGATGACATAGGATGCATTGGAAATAGTTTGTCAGGCTCATCATATTGCAGCCCTGGATGTTGGAATCTAGAGCACAGGAGTGTAAGAACACAGCGATAGAAACAATTCACAAATGACACAGGCGGAATGTTTGGTTATAGGTATATTACACAAAGCAAAGCAGACATCTCACCATAGGCAGCATATCATATATACAGACTACTGGGGAGTATGAAGGTAGAAAAGTCCAGGTAAGTAGACATCTCACCATAAGCAGCAGAGTAGGAGGCATATCATTTATACAGACTACTGGGGAGTATGAAGGTAGAAAAGTCCAGGTAAGTATCCAAAAGGGTCTGGGACAGGTAACAAGCAAAAAAATGAATATCAGTAGGCAGTCAGGTCAAACAGGTAACAGTCTGGGCAAAAGAAGTAAATCCAAAAGCAGGCAGGCAGGCAGGCAGGCAGGCAGGCAGCAGCAGGGCAGCAGGCAGGGAGGCAGGCAGGCAGGCAGGCAGTGCAGGCAGCAGGCAGCAGGCAGGCAGGCAGCAGCAGGCAGGCAGCAGGCAGATTCCAACTAGACAGATCCATAATTGAACTCACACCTCTGTTACTGGGAGGCAGGGATATAAAGCCTGTTCATTAGGTCA
Organism: Spea multiplicata; assembly: GCA_009364415.1. Lineage (NCBI taxonomy): Eukaryota > Metazoa > Chordata > Amphibia > Anura > Pelobatidae > Spea > Spea multiplicata. The sequence goes on along the minus strand of VKOC01002498.1, from coordinate 27,302 downwards.
GGTGTGAGTGGTCTAGGCTTCAGGTGAGGGAGGCAGGGTAATAGCATAGCAAAACAAAACACAGCTGAACAGAAATACACAGCACATTCATTATAGCAAACAAAGGGTAAAACTTTAACTATCCTGCAGTCAGGATAGAATCCTGACATAGTTGTATGTGTTTGATTAATGTGAAAACAAAAAGTCTGTCAACTTCAACCTTGCTTTATATCCAGTATGAGTAAGGTAAGCAGAAACTTGCAACTACAATATGAGGCATATGTGCCCTGGTCCCTTGTGTTTCAAACGTATCACAGGACTGGTTGGGAAGATTTCCCTCTATTTGGCCCATAAAGGAGGATCATGAGCAAGTGGAGGTCATTGCCTCACATTGCTCAGTACTCTGTAGTGCAGCTCCCTCACACTGTACACTGACCACAGATACTGAGTTCTGGGAAATGATATGTTAAGAGGTAAGAAGGGGGTCCTTCAAAAATGCCTGAAGCATGAGTGTCAATGCATGTGCCTATGGACTTGATAAGACCTAGGGAAACACAAAAGTTAAAATGTTAAATGATACCTTCCAGTCTCTTGCTCTTGAAAATCTTCACTGCTTTATAAGAACATATAAAATCTTTACACTTTTGGTATGCATTAGTCAAACCACTGCTGATAAAAGTTGCTGAAACTCAGAAGGAGGATGTGATTAGAATGTCTGATATACTGTATGTACTATCATATTGCATGTGAGCAGATTCCATCCACTCCTACCCTATTTAAACCCCTATAGCATATATCAGAATCTGTGTGTGTATATATATATATATATATAATTATACATACACACACTATATATACTGACAGAGAACATTGTTGCTCGAGGTTGGTATCTTCAATCTGCAGAAAGAAGAGCAGCATTTCCTCATGTTAATTTCCCCACCAAGTTCCATCCACTCCTGCCATCTTTCACCTACTTCCTGTCTGCTCCTCAACACTTTACAGACAAAGTGGGGTTCACCCTGCACCTATGCAAGCCTATTATCACAGCCACAACTATTTTTGTTTAAGTGGGTATTCATTATTTTCATGCCTCAAAGATTAAGAATGATTTTGCAGCCAAATGACTAGATGGCATTGTGCATGGTGCTGTATTATTCATGGGAGCAAAGCCAACAAACTAGTTATTAGTACATTCCACTACCCAATAATTGGGTGCATGTTAGTGAATCTTAGTTTGGCACAGGGTGCAGGATCATCAGAGAGGTATATTGACTTCAGTTTGCTGTTTGCACATTTGAACTTTTTGTTGTTTGTTAAGACATGTTTTAGAACTCTTTTCCTGAGCAGATGCATTTTGTCCAAATATATGTATTTATTATGAAAATATGATGTTAATGGAACGAATTTATGTTTAAAGTAATATACTGAAGACTCTTTTTAGTCATTTCGCAGATGAAGGAAATAAGGACTACAGCTCCACTTGGTGGTAATAGGTATGAAAAGCACATGATGAGTTGGATTTTATTTTAGCTTCATTCTGTCAGTTAATAAATGTACACATCATGTCTACTGATAATTCAAGATACAAATCAAACAAACAAACTTACATATTCACCAAAGTTAGTACTGAATCAACCAGAAAGAGCAAATAAATGCTGTATGATTCTCATGCAATTTACTATCACAGCTGATTTAACTGCAGTGCTCCCATTTAGCACATTTCCATAGCTGGAGGTCAGTTGAATATCATTTATCTATCAATAGACATTTTAGCGATTAAGGAGGTACGTTGTGCTTCTCCAATTAGAAATAGTGCTGCCCGGTAGTCATAAGATGTACAGAACACAGCTAGAAATGCTCTACAAATAAATGAGACCAAGGGAAACACTAGACATATTCAATATTGTAGGAAATCCTAATTCACCTAATAACATGATGGCAGTTTATCACTGCTAACATAACTTAGAAGCTTCTATATGGCGGTTCAGTGAGCTACATCGGAATAGCAAATGGATGTTTTATGACAGTAAACACAGAAGCAGTATTTCATCACAGGTTTGTATTGGCATATGATTACAGCAGATGGCTAGCTAAGTCTTTGATGCTATCATCCAACAGTTTTATTTGGTAATAGAATTTAGATTCTTGTTTCTTGCTGGGGACTAAACTTGATAGACCTATGAGCATCTTGGTGAATAGTGAAGTTTTAAGTTCAGGGGTACCAGAGTGGCCCTACATTCCTGAAACCTTAATTAGATAAGAATAATATGACCGAACTGCTAATATTGTTGCTTAACATGCTAGAACATTTCAATGTTTCATCTAGAAAAGGACTCTTAATAGAAAGAGGCTTTGTAATGGCTGGCATTAAAAATTGTTACACTGTTTCTGTATTTTCATGTACCCTTTAGCGGTATAAGAGTTTTAAAGGTGTTGTTCCAAGGTACTATTATGGTATACATTTTAAATAATTATAAGGTATACATCTTAAATAATCTTTTATTAATATACCATTTTGCTTATTTCTTCTATAGGTCTTCAAGTTAAAAGGGAACTCACTGCCTCACATCTATCAAACAAAACACCTTACTCCCTTTACTCATAGCTCCTATCACACATCATAACTCACTCTCTATCATTATTATTAGGGTCTGTAGAACTTTGCTGTTTTCCACGCATGAGCATGAAGTGAGTGTGGCTGTAGGCAGTCAGACTACTGCGATATAATACACAGGGAAGGGCTTTGAATGACATAAAAGAAACATTTTGTTTCTTTTATTCCTCTCTACGTGATACAGCACTTATCAGGGGATATTTTAAGAGGCTACCAAAGTGGAACAGCACCTTTAGGTAGGAGACAAAGGTTTAATCAGTTCCCCAAATCCATCTCACATTTGTCGGTGGAATTGGTCTAAAATCTAAAAGACTCATCACATTCAAACTCCCTCTGTTTTCTGTTTCATGGGGTGGAGAGAGGGCAGTGTTTTAAATATTATTTATTTTTAAATGTAAACTAACCCTACAATCTCCCCACCTGTGAGTTCCCCAGGTGATGAGTGGATGAGGTCTATCCAAGCTCCTTTGGAGAGCCAGGAGGTTAGACAGCAAAAACTACTGTTCACCTTTTTGAAACTAAAGAATAACAACTTTTATGGGTCCATCCAGCATGTATCCACATTCAAGTGGATACATACTCCAAGCAACCAGAAGTCACTTTACTACTTGCTGCTGTTAGGTATCACATCAGTAAGCATATGACCAAATATCAGCAAAATTACAATTTATAATTAGAAAATTATATTATCACTAGAAAATCCCAAACATACCTAAGAGGTTTGAAAGATTATGAAAGAAATCAAGTCTATGTGTGGCACAAGCACCACTATACAGGGTCACATACTCCAGGATGTCACAGCATAATTAGCAACTTAACTATTTATTTAAGTTATTTATAACTTTTGGCATATTTGGATTAAAACAAATTGCTATTTTACTGTGGGAGAACTGGAATCTAATGTGACAGTACTGACAGAACTATTAATAAGCTGTCCTGATATTCTCTCCCATTCTCCTCATTCTATACACTGCATCTCTCAATTTGTCCCAGATATTTTTTTTCTGGATTTGGTAGATATTTGATTTCATAATCATGTCCTTTCATGAAAAGGTTAATAGAATGCGGTTTTCAACAGCATGTTTAATGACATTATGTCCTGATTTGATTCTCACGTGCTTTGGAGCACTAACTTTTACTATTCATCTAAATATATGTAGATTTTTGTCTGCACTACAAGGTTTTTATTGTCTCCACTCTATATCCATGCATGAAGGACATCGAGTGACATGCCGTATTGGCTCGTATATAGGCCGTACCTGAATATAGGCCGCACCCTAAAAGTTAGGTGCTTTTTTAAAGTATAACATTTCTTAGTAAAAAAAAAACCAAACACTTACATATGCTGCCACTCTGCCCCCGCGAGATATGCTGCTACTCTTGATTGGCTGTCAGTCGTGCGATTTGGAGCACTAACTCCTTCTACTACTTTCATTTTCTAAATATATGTAGATTTTTTTGGTCTGCACTGGAGAGATGCAAGGTTTTGATGGTTGTCAAGCTCCACTCTATATTCCATGCTAAGATGAAGAAAGATCGAGCAGAATGAGGTTGATCTACTTATCCCCTGCAGGTGCACCATCGTCCCCGTTAGGTGCCGGCAGGGGAGATTATTGAGCGTATAAGGACACTCCCATATATCGATATGCTGGCCATTGAATATAGGCCGCACCCGCGAGAAAAAAAAACCAAACATTACATATTGCACTCGCCCCTCACAGACATGCTGCTATCTCCCTTCCAGACATGCAAATCTACTGCCTTCAATAGTTGCCTCTGCCCTTCCAGATATGCATCTGCTTATGCTACTACCTGCCCTTTCCAAGATAGTCTACTATCCTGCTTCCCTTTCCAGATATGCTGCATACTCTGCCCTTCCAGATCATGCTGCTACTCGCCTTCCAGATTGTTGCCACTCCTATTCCCCTGGGGTGAATGTGCCCCCAGATACTGGCTGGCACTCCCCCAAAGAGCCCCCCCCTAGACTTTGGTGCAGACTCCCTGGTCTTGCGGGCCCGGCGGGCATGCTATCGCCAGTACGCGTACTCAACTTCCGGTGCTGGCACTTCCACCATGGGAATTCCCGGCAAGGGAGATTGTGGACAATCACTACTCGAGGAATGTCTGCTTTTGACATTGTTTTGCGTTTGAAAATCTGCATAGGAGGCAGCTTGGTTCTGTTGGCACAACAAGCTAGAACAACTGTATAATGGGTCTTTACATGTCCACTTGTCTTCTCAGTTACAGTTTTTACCCCGCAGCAGCACGATTTCCATTCACTTTTGCAAACAGGATCACTTTTAACTTGAATTCAGCACTGTACGAAAATCTTTTCTGAGCCATTTCTGGGCAGAACATAACCTAAGAAGCAGGGATACACCGAAATTGAAATTCTGGACAGAAACCGAAAATTCTGAATGCGCTTGGATGTAACCGAAACGAAACTGTTGTAATTTTTATATCTGGCTTTAAACATGCATAATATGAAGCCTCCTGTCTGTAATAAATTTGGAGATTTTCAAGAAAATATAGATTTTATGAATGACAGGAGGCGAATATTATCCCACCTCATTAACCCTCCCTTTATGTCATTCTCTCATTTCAGATTAGTTTATTCTCATCGTTCTTTGTTTTGGAAGGTTATGATTATCGTCCAGTCGGCAGCACAAAAGAGGGAGATTGTTTGAGGATTTACACCTACATATCCTCTACTGCATGCTGATTGGCAACTCAGTGTTCTATTGTGTCTTTCAAGTTTGGTTGTTTTTGTTTGTTCCACCAAACTTTGTATTTAACCATTTTGCTGCTGAAGTATTAAAGAAGGAATTTAATGCATAATATTCGCCTCCTGTCATTAATAAAATCTATATTTTCTTGCACTGCAAGTTAGGAAAATCTCCAATTTTGTTTCATAATGTAACTTAATCAGCAGATGTGATATTTTTATGATACTGTCTACTGAAACAACACATTGTATGACAATGTTAATGAGTCTTACCTATTAGTTCAAGTGCATCCCTGGATAACATTGAGACATTATATTGTCAACTACAAAGTGGTATCATAAACGTGTGTTTGTTTAAAGAAACAGAGCTAATATTTAAAGTTGGCTTTATAGCGATACAAGTAAAAATCTGTTCCGAGTGATTCTGTTGTATTTCAAGACAAGATGATAACAATATAAGAGTACCAGAATTCATTAGATTTCTAGTGTCACCTGCTGGTAAAATCAGTTTATTTGAACTACATGAGGTAGGAAAAGAGAAGAGTAGTACAGTGAAGAAAGGGACAAAGGGACACCGAGGGGGTCTTTGATGACAGGGTTTTTTCGGTATTGGAGTGGAGGGCGTGATTGTATGCCAGGGAGTGTGGGTTGGGGGGAGTAGGGGCCCCCTGGGGAGAAGGTGTGCCCGGTGTCACGACCACCCCCCTCATTGGCACTCACTGCGGGAGTTTTTCCACCCAGAATACTACTACCAAAGGAGAAGCCCCTGGCAGCAGCACACCAGGATTTAGATGATCCCAACAGCAAGGAGACCAGGTAGAGGTAGGTATATAGAAACGGAGTTGGATCAACGAGGTACAGAACAAAAGGAATAGTCAGGATAGCGGAGTCGGTACACAATAACGGGGTATAGGTTCAGTGAGGGTAGTCAGTCAAGCCGGGGGTTCAGGTCCAGAGAGGGTAGTCGGACAAGCCGGGGTTCAGGTCCAGATAGGGTAGTCAGACAAGCAGTATTCGGCAACAGGATCAGAAAGGACAGCAGCACAAAATCGGCAGGCAGAAGAGACGTCAGACAAGCAAAGGGTAAAAAAATCACAGGAGTCAAATCAGAGCTCTACTAAACGCAAAGACCACAACAGGGTAACTGGATAGAGCATTTCTGGATTTTTAAATCCGGCGCCAGACCCAAACCCCGCCCCCTAGATAGCATCACCGCTGTAGCTCCAGCCGGCCGTCCAGACCGCACCTCCAGCTACGCGGCAACGTCACACCCCCGTCTTTGCTGAGAGGACCATGGATGTGCCGGGAGCGGGTAAGTAACAGTCTCTACCCTGGCCGGCAGGCTGCTGCAGTGTGGTGGATCGACCCCTGGAGAAAGCCCTGCGTGTCCGATGCCGGCAAGATGGGATTAAATAGTCGGACAGCATGGATTTCAAATGAGGAGAAAGAAAATGATGCAGAGAGAATAGGTTGAAAAGTACAAGTTGGGGAGAGTAGGAAGCCTACCCCACCAACCTTCCTGTCATCAAATCTAGGAGTGTGAGTGAGGTGCTGGCCACCATAGGAGGGAGCAGCGGGAGAGGCAGTGTTGTGGGAGTAAGATACATATACACACATAACAGGCAAGGGGTTATCTAGAGTGAAAAGGACTTTGGGGAGCACTTACAAATTGTCTGGACAGGACAGGATAACACACAGGATAACACTGGACTTGATCCTTTGAAGGAATATTGCCAGCTTTACCCTGCATAGATTCAATCAGTCTTGTTACAGTAACATATACAAAGCTCAAAGTTCATTAAAATGTAATTCCAAGCAAAGATCTCAACAAAAGAAGAGCTGGTGAAATAGGAACCAGTAGATCATTTCCAATCAAAGTTTCTCCTTGATACTTTTTTTTAAAGGAAGACAACACCACCTTTTTCTGTGTTTCTTGCAAGAGACCCACAAACTCCTTACAATAGATTGCACTTGTAGTATTTTTCTTCAATGGCAAACCTGCAATAAGGTATGTTCTGTTAAGGGAGCCTTAAAGGACTTTGAACAATCATGTTTATAGCTAGAAGAGAACTAGAACTAATTCAGAGATTATAATGTAAGTACACGTTAGAGTTAGTGTTGTATGTTTTTTTCACAAATTGTAAAAATCAACTATGAAGGGCAGCAGTATAACTCTTATCCTTCCTGGTCTTATGCAAGTTTTCAGTGAGTAGCAGGAAACAGAGAGAGAAAAATATGGTTTTATACTAATAATTTGAATGAGGTCAGCAGCTAAAGAAAGATAATTCCCTTGTATTCCTACACAACAAAAAATAAAAATAGCCTTGAGTAAAAATAATGCTGCAATACAGAATATGAGTTGGCAATCGGATGTGTGTGTGACGCATCTTACTGTTAGAGTTTGACTAACTCTTTTATGTAAGTTCATACAAAGCCAAATATGTGGCACAAATTGTGTGTCATTGTAGATATTGTGAAGGCATTGGTGTTTTTTTCAATGGCTGAGTTATCATAAAACATTTTTCAAAGCAGAAATAGAAAGCAGATTTTGCCATAATGCTGTACATTTATCATGAGTATGTGGGATTTTTACTTCATTATTCTGAAAGACTCTTCAAGTTTTACAAGGTCTTCATGAACTCTATGAAGGCAGACTATCTTGATTATCATTGTAAGTATGTGAAAATAAATTATATGCTGTATAACTGTAACGATTAGCTAAAATATAATTATTAGTTCAAAGATTTGAGTTTTCTGTTGTAAATCAACAAAAATATAACGGCAAGATGTTTTAAAGTAAAATTAATAAAATCCTGTAGTGCTTTTATCTGTGTCCATTTGGAAAATGGCATACTATAAATGTACAGATTATTGTGTACATATGAGATGATTCGCAAGTGGATGGCAGTAGTATCATTTACCTGAGCATTCACTGTTCTCTTCACATTAAATGAACAGGACACACCCAGACATACCATTTGAGTCAGAATTTAAACAGCACAACAGGTATGGCTGATATCTGAGAGTTATGTACTGTGACGGGAATCAGGAACAGCAGCACGCAGCCAAACACACTCTCAAGTGATCACCAACCAGAGGTAAATGACATGTTCATTAAAAGGCTATTGAGACCTTAAACAACATCTCACAAATTCTTGGGAGGGCAGGATGGAATAGAAAATGCCTCTGGTCTGTAAGAAATCATAGTAAGATGTCTTATCAAGCTGGCAGTAACCATCTCGCTTTTACAACCAAGTGCACCTTGGCAGGTAAGGTTTAAAGATGTATTGCTCCTATAAAAGAGGAAATACAAACAGAATAGAAATTGCAAGGACAACATTTGTTGAGCTACTTGCTCTTTTTACAGAAGTGTGGACCTCTGGAAAGCAAATGAACTATGCAATCTTTAAAGGGGTCGGGTACATGATGTATTATACAAAAGAATAAAAGAACTTGTTTAGCAACTAATATCGGGAAGCCAGGATTCTCTAGAAATAAAAATGAATAGCTCTTCCTCATAGCCGTTGTCTGACATGGAGCTATTTTGTGTTTTATTATCTCTGTATTCACTAGTGTACTATGGTAATGCATTTTACTTTTTAAAATATGGGTTAACCTTTCATATGTAACAAAATCAATTCTTTGTCAATTAGAACACTGACAAAAATTACAGACAACAAAGATAGAAATGATTATGATCTAAGTTGAAATGCTCAACGTGGGTGGATTTTCACAGTGTCTGAAGATGAGCATGGGTGGATCAATCAATGCTTGTTTGTGTTCTATGTAATGTGCTAATTTAAGAGCCATTTATAAGTATTTGGGGAGATTTAAAGACCAAAATGCTGAAACTTTGCTGTAGAAAAAGCCCAAAACACTGGTCTGCAGCTAATCTATTGTTCTAGTTGGTGTAACGATGTTTCAGGTGTACAACACTAGTTGTTTGCAATACTGAAATACCAAGGGGCAGTTTGGGACTCATACCACAAATGAAACATTCTGTATTAACTATTATGGCTACAATTTATACAATATCAAAATAAGAGAACATATTTGCTTAAGTATTTGATCAGCTCAATCTGATCGGTTCTATTAAATCCTCAAAACATCAGAGAAATTGTGTATTTTATTTTTTGCTGTTTTTTCTTTGATTGGCTCAGTGGCAAATGGAGGTACTATACCTCTAGCTTATGTTATCGGTTGAAAAAGTGTCTCTCATTTTAAGTACTTTCAAGAATTCAGTAACTCTCTACATCAGAGAAGAGTAAGCACTCTTGAGAAAAAAAATCCATGGGATTCTTTAAATGCCAGTTTTCCCTTTCTCCATCTTCCTTCCTCCACTTAGGCAGACACAAGGGCCATTTTGGACAGCGAGCCATGGACATCTATACCTGCAACTGATTATTACAATCGCTGAGCAATGTTGTCGTTAATATCACATGCATAATCTTGATTACATTATATTCATCCCTCTAATGGACATACGATTAAGAACAGATATTTGCCCTCTTCAATAATATCATTTTATTATTATCTGACATATCTGGCTGATGTACAAGCTGTTGAACTCCCCTTTGGTGCAAGAGGAAAATAGGGTTAACATAATCTGCATGCATATTTCATGTGGGTTAATGCATGCCTGAAATGTAATCATCCAAGTGGCATTTAAGAAGGTCTCACCATTCCAGACACCATATCATGTTTATCACCAATTAATGCTACTTAGTACTAGAGATACAGATCTGACACGACAGAAATAATTTGTTTATTCAGTACCGAAGTTAATGGTTCTGTGCTGACCTTAGATATATCATTAAGGTAAAAAGAGAAATAAATTAAACATAATTATTCACTTGCACACCTTATCAGACTTTAGTGATAGCTTATTTATAATCTGCATTAAAATAGTAATAGAAATAATTAATCAATTATTATGTATATTTCAGATAGACTCCTAGGCGGATGAAAAAGCAGCAATGAACTGGGGTGTCTATGAAGCCCTGCTGACAGGAGTTAATAAGTACTCCACTGAATTTGGGAGACTTTGGCTTTCCATTGTCTTCATTTTTCGAGTCCTGGTATATGCAGTGTCAGCAACTCGTGTCTGGGGTGATGACCAAAGAGATTTTGACTGCAATACTCGCCAGCCAGGATGTACCAATGTCTGTTATGACTACTACTTCCCATTAAGGTAAAAAGAGAAATAAATTAAACATAATTATTCACTTCACACCTTATCAGACTTTAGTGATAGCTTATTTATAATCTGCATTAAAATAGTAATAGAAATAATTAATCAATTATTATGTATATTTCAGATAGACTCCTAGGCGGATGAAAAAGCAGCAATGAACTGGGGTGTCTATGAAGCCCTGCTGACAGGAGTTAATAAGTACTCCACTGAATTTGGGAGACTTTGGCTTTCCATTGTCTTCATTTTTCGAGTCCTGGTATATGCAGTGTCAGCAACTCGTGTCTGGGGTGATGACCAAAGAGATTTTGACTGCAATACTCGCCAGCCAGGATGTACCAATGTCTGTTATGACTACTACTTCCCTGTTTCTCACATTCGACTTTGGGCACTGCAGCTCATCTTGGTTACATGTCCTTCTCTGATGGTTGTTATGCACGTTGCCTACAGAGAAAATCGAGAGAGGAAGCGTAAAGAGAAATTTGGGGAAAACTGTGATAGACTTTACAAGGATATTGGCAAAAAGAGAGGAGGACTATGGTGGACATACCTCCTCAGTCTCTTGGTCAAGGCTACGGTAGACAGCACATTTATATATGTCTTTTATCGGCTGTATGATAACTTTTTCCTGCCTAGATTGGTGAAATGTCCTCTTGCCCCTTGTCCTAACATTGTGGACTGTTTTATATCTAGGCCTTCTGAAAAAAACATCTTCACCCTTTTTATTATTGTGACTTCTGCAATCTGCATAATTTTGAACTTAGTGGAAGCAACCTACCTAATTGGGAAAAAGTGCAAAGAAAACATCCATGGAAGTACACAGAAAAATTTTCACGAAAGAATTGAAACAACAGCTCTAACTAGTTGCTCTGTTCACAGGGAAAATAAAGATTCCAAAAGAGCAGGAGATACTCATGATGAAGTAGACTGTAAGACGTTGACCACCAAAGTTAGCACTACATCTTGCAAGAAGACAAAAGAAAACAATGATGAGTGACGTTTTCATTGCTGTTGTGTCAGAGAAACACACCTCACTGTAAATATTTAATGCACATCCATTTCAAGTATGTTCTTATGCCATTCACAAGTCAATCCCAAGTAACATTTTAGGACATCCGAAGTAAATCCCCAAGGATGGCAACACAAGAAATTTTCAGAGAAAGAAACACATTGTATACTAAAACCGTGTGAATGTGTGATTTCAATTTAAACTTGGGTTTCCTTAAAGACTTATGTGGTCTTGTAGATTTTTGGCAGACTAGTCATACTAGTCTGAATGTCTGTAGGACTACTAATTGAACTAGGCTTTGCATGCTGGTTACAGTCTTTAAGTCTTTTAATTTAAGTCAAATCCACAGGTGCAGGTATTGTTTCAACGGATCCTCATGACAAATTAAACAGTGTTATAAAAGTAACATGGTTTCAAAAATATATAATATTTAGAGTATTTTATTAAAGGTAGCAATCCACATAAACTGAGAAAAAAGGTAGACTTTTAGAGACAATTTAAGTTTCCAATCTTAAACAGGATATGAAGTTATAAGTAAAGCAACATAATACATATAAAACTAAAAGCCATAGGTAAAAGCATACACACACTACAACACTCTATGGGAATCTGACTATTCCACAAAAACAATAGTATAAATGGTGTGACCCACCATCAGTTAGTGAAGCGTGAAATAAGGACTTACCCTGTATAAGGAATATTCTTTTAACCCTATACAGAGTGAGTCCTTATTTTACGCTCCACTCGCTGATGGTGGGTCACACCACCATTACCTTTGTTTATAACATAAAACATATGTTTTTGTACACTTCTGCTTTTAAGCTAGTGATGTGAGATAATGATAAATATGTGTCACACTAGCAAAGGTCTTTAACATCCATGTTCAAACAGGTACTTATTACATCAATAGGGGATCTTACCCAGCTCAGAAACCTAAGGCACATTGGAGGGTTGAGGATGTAATGGCTAAACGAGGGAGGAGAGAAATTAAACGTATCTTTATTTTGGATGTTTTCATCTCCCAAGGTCTTAATAAAGATTTTGAACGTTGTCATTTCCTTTAAATGCTTTGGAGCATCTTATTCTTTTTGTTCACTTTATTTTGGTTTTAATTTCCTTTTTTAATTTGTGGTTGAGTATATATCACTGTAAATAATGTTAAATGAAACATTCACTCTATTTGTTTTATTCTATTTAATTGTGTGTCCCAAATGTTAGAGAATCCTCTTATATATGACTTAGTATTAATCTTTTATACTTTTTGTTAAACTAGTTTTGTTATAATTATTATGTTTGATTATTATTTTAAGAGTCTGTCTCTTTAATACATATTTTGTTTATGTTATGTACTATGATAATGATGTTTGATGCATATGTATTTTTCTTTTTTTACAGTAACCACTGCACTACATAACATGACTTCTTCTTGTTTGTTTTTTTATACATATAGTTTTCCTATTATGAGTTCTTGTTGTTTTAATAAAACATTTATTGAGATTGCATAACATTTTATCATTACTTTTGTTTCTTGTGACCCTGTACATATGTTTTCGGTCTGTTTATACTTTGGGTCCTGTTTTTCTTAGGACTTTAAATAGGGTGAATAGAAAGATGATTGTTACATGCTGAAGAAGCCAATCACTGTGAAACATGTTCGTGGGTCAAAGTCATCATCAAGAAGATGGAGACCAGGGAGAGTACAGAAAGCTGCAGCCATCACCAGCTCAATCTAATAAATCACACATGCTTGTATGGATATTCCTTCATTCGTGTGAGGTTGTGAAGTATAGATTTTCCTACTATCTCACCATTCTTCACCCATAAAAAATGTGTTCATTCAAAAGTTGTACCCTATATTCCTGTAATCCATACCACAGATTCACTATTGTCAATGCCTGGGAAAAGGAATACTCTTTACTACAATCAACTGCTTTTATGCACACTTTTATGTGTGCTTTTATGTAGCAAACTGTGCCAACCAACGGAAATTGGAATCATTCCTTCTTATGGATATTTCCAAATGTTTTTTACTCGCTGGTAAAAATAAAATTTAAAATGTTTAACAATATGCAGGAATTTAACAGTCCAATGGCTACTTTTGTCACCAATATTTACAGTATCTCACAAAAGTGAGAACACCCCTCACATCTTTGTAAATATTTTATTATATTTTTTCATGTGACAACACAGAAGAAATGACACTCTGCTACAATTTAAAGTAATGAGTATACAGCCTGTATAACAGTGCAAATGTGCTGTCCCCTCAAAATAATTCAACACACAGCCATTAATGTCTGAACCTTGGCAACAAAAGTGAGTACACCCCTTGTGGAAATGTCCAAGTTGGGCCCAAAGTGTCAATATTCAGTGTGGTCACCATTATTTTCTAGCACTGCCTTAACCCTCTTGGGCATGGAGTTCACCAGAGCCTCACAGGTTGCCACTGGAGGCCTCTTCCACTACTCCATGATGACATCATGTAGCTGGTGGTTGTTAGAGACCTTGTGCTCCCCCACCTTCTGTTTGAGGATGCCCCACAGATGCTCAATAGGGTGTAGGTCTGGAGACATCACCTTTACCCCCAGCTTCTTGTCAGGGACTGGGTCCATACAGACGACTGCAACGACCCAGAGGGCCCAAAGATGGTGTTCAGGAGTTATTGCGCAGTAGCAGAGTTGGACAGGGCCTGGTGCAGGGCGAATGCACTCTCCAGGGTGTTGAGCACCTAGGGTTGTGCAGCCACATACCAGGGCCCTGACATAGCAGCTGATGCAGGCATGAGGCATAGCACTAGAATAATGCGCAGGATGCTGCAGGCTGGGAGTAAAGAAGCTAAGCAGAGTAAAAGCAGAAACATAGCAAGCAAATGGGACAGAGCGAGCAAATGCAGACAGAGCAAGGAACAGGGAATGGGAGACCAAGCAAGAAACATAGCCAGACATACATTTTATTTTATTTACAATTATGTGGCACTGTGATGGGCACTAGGTTTGCCCCCAGCTATGCTAATTTATTCATATCATATTGGGAGGAATCTTTTATTTACAGTGGACATGCCTGGGGGAACAACCTAGTGTCATATCGCAGATATATTGATGATATATTTTTTATTTGGAGAGGTACAGAGGAAAATCTTTTAACATTTATCTCAATTTAAACACTTGGGGAATAATACTCACCTCAACATATAGTCGCAATCAGTTCAATTTTTTAGACATTGATATTTAAGTTGAAAATGATCAATTAAAAACTAGAACTAAAAAGGTGGACGTCAACAGCTACATAAAGCAAAAAAGCTGTCATTTCTCCCTGCGGCTTTCGAACATCCCCAAATCCCTATTTGCTATGATGGAGATCTTTTGACTAAAGCTTGGTAAGAAGCAGCCAAAAGAGACAGACAAAGTTTAATATACAGTAATATTCAAACCCACACACAGGATTTTAACAAACAGATTCCTTTTATATGTTATTTTAGTTTTAATAGTCACCGTGTCAAAAATATTTTTAAAAGACACTGGTCTATTTTACAGAAGGATCCAGATTTAAATAGGATCCTGTCTAGTGAACCAAAAATTGTGAATAGGAGTGCACCTAATTTAAAGAAGCATCTTATTAGCAGTTACATTAAAAAGAAGCACTTTCTTAATGACTCAGTAAGCTTATTTGGCTGTGGTATCTGTTTGGCTTGCAGATCCACGGGAAGTGGGAAACGTCACATTTCAACGTATAAGATGGAAAACACCAATACCACTTTTAAAATACACAACTTACATGTTATTCAAGTAATGTCATATACCTTATAAAATGTCCATGTAATAAGTGTTATATAGGTAGAACCACTCATCCGTTGCATACCCGTATAGATGAACACATTAGGAACATCAGAAACGGGTATGACAAGCACAGTCTCTCCCTTTTACAAAAAGAAACACTCCAGTAACCCACATTTTGGGGTATAGAATCTGTTATTAGAGATTGGAGGGGAGAGGATTTGTTTAAGAAACTAGGAGCTATGGAAATGAGGTGGATTTATAAATTACGCACTTTAACACCTCTACGACATAATGCTGATTTTGAGATGTGCCATTTTTTATAACCTAACTCTAGTTTGTATTTGACTATTTAACTGTTTTTATATAGAGCCTATTTATTGCACTTTATAATGTCTTATTATCATTGGTTTATGTAAATTAAAAGTGTTATTATGATTTTAATGCATATTTTTATATTATTTATAGTATCATTGTATTAACCCAAGTACTGCTGTTATACTAGGAAGTTTTACCACCCATATTGTACACATGTTCCCCGCGAGCTCAACACTTTAGAGCAGATTACTCGCGGGGATGTGAATTTGCTTCTTTCACAGACAGACTATATTTTCGATCGCGGGATGCATGCGCGAAACTGCAAACTTGCAGATGAACAGACTTTTGGTTCACTCAGGTTAGCGTATGTATACGAAACCAGGAAGTAGAATGAAATTGTTTGCACAGTTTAAAAGACTGGAGCAGCAAGACAGCAGGACCAATTTGATAAAGCCCCAAGGTGAAATGCGTTATTAGAGGATCACAGGGGGGACTATTTTTCACTTGAGTATTGGATTTGGATTATGTGTTTTTATTTGTTATATTGTGTTTAAAATAAATACTGCAGTTTGCATATTTTGCATATGTAGCATTAATGGCACATACTGCATCCTTTGCACATATTGTTCAGTTTTGCACAGTACCATTTAAAGACTCATTCCCTACTGGATCCATTATTTTTTCCTGCTGCTATCTTTATTTACGATGGAGTTAAAGGGGAAGTGCTGTCCTCAGTTGGGTGGGGGCTTTGGATTAGATCTTCACCAACAGATGGGTGTGTGATCCCAAATCACACATAGCGATTTCAATTGGAGCCAGTCATATTGGCTCCACTCATGTGAGTGTTCTAGCCCATTACTTTTATTACATTAATTTGTGTTGCACAGAGGTTGCACTATTATTTGTTTCTTTTATCTTTTATGTACATCCTGGATTCTGATCGTTTTTAACCCCAAAGGGGTAAGCTATATCTCCTTACTTGCTCCACTCACTGTGGTGGGTTACACCACCTCTATTCTCTTTTGCATTATTGTTTTTGTGTGGGACAGCGGGATTCCCACAGAGTGTTGTAGCGATTTGTACACATCTTAGACCCTGCCTTTTTACTCTACAATCCATGTCCTTAGTCTGCTTGTCTTCAGCAAACGGTTTGTGGCTTTCTTGTGCATCATCTTTAGAAGAGGCTTCCTTCTGGGACGACAGCCACGCAGACCAATTTGATGTAATTTGACAGGCTGACCCCCACTCCTTCAACCTCTGCAGCAATGCTGGCAGGACTCAGACGTGTGTAAGGTCAGTGTAAGTGTGTGTATATGGGCAGGCGTGTGTAAGGGCAGTGTATATGTGTAGATATGGGCAGGCATGTGTAAGGGCAGTGTATCTGTGTAGATATGGGCTAGGTCGTGTGTGTTAGGGCAGTGTATATGTTGTAGATATGGGCAGGCATGTGTAAGGGCAGTGTATATGTGTGCTAGATATGGGCAGTGCGCTGTGTTAAGGGCAGGGTATTATGTTAGATATGCGGCGTATAAGGGCAGTGTATATGTTGTAGATATGGCAGGCATGTGTAAGGGCAGTGTAATATGTGTAGATATGGGCAGGCGTGTGTAAGGGCAGTGTATATGTGTAGATATGGGCAGGCGTGTGTAAGGGCAGTGTAATATGTGTAGATGGGCAAGGCGTGTGTAGGGCAGTGTATATGTGTAGATATGGGCAGGCATGTATAAGGGAAGCGTGTATATGGGCAGGTCTGTGTAAGGGAAGTGTATATGTGTGTTTGTGTATATGGGCAGGCGTGTGTGAGGGCAGTGTATATGTGTTTATATGGGCAGGAATGTGTAATAAATACTAGATAGTATAAAATGGAATACATGTAAAATATACAGTATATAAAGACTAATAAACGAGGTTGCTTGTGATTGTATCATTTAGCCTTACTTTACAAATCTTTTTCAACCTCACCTCTAAGTGGCCAATTTCTGTTGTATTGTGTTGAAGGCAGCTGTAAAAGATCACTAAGAGAAAACAAAGGAAGACAATGATTAAGGGAATGTGGTTTGATCTCCAAAACCTATACTTTAGTGGTATGTTTTAAGGGAAGATCATACTGGAAAATTGGTTAGTTATGTAAGCACTAGCTACTTTGTAAAGTCTACAGTAAAAAACAAGAAACAAAAAAACAGGTGTGGCATCAGGCGGCTGGCATAAAATGCCATGTCATAACCTACAATTGTATAACTATTGTCATCACATAAATGAAGCATAATGTAATGAAAAACAAAGCAAACATACTTTTATAGAATGTTTTGCTTCTTTACTGAATGCCACACTGAAAGAAAATATTTTTCCCAGTGGAATAGTTTTTTTAACCTTTTGGTTACACATTTATCATACGCACGTGGTTCTTTTTTCTTTGCTCTGTAGTAAAGAGTTAATGTTCTAGCATACAATGGAATTTCAGCACACACCTTTATCTGTATTTTACAGTGATTGGCTAAGAAACAGACAGATCCGGTTTCCTTCCCAAAGCAACCAGAGAAAGCCTTTCTGTGTAAAAATACGTTCTCTTATTCTTTTTGTCAGCTGCTTTTTGTCGCTAAAAACAATATTGAAATGGACCGCAGCTGACAACGTTTCATGGAAATATCTTTCTGGACTCTGAGGCCCAGTGTCATCTTCATAGCTACTACATCAGAGATACGCGTGAGTTGTGAGGTAACTTTTTTGTGTTCGATGCTTGACCACACCATCATGTTTCTATCTCTCACTTTTTGGTGGGTTAACTTTAGCCTTTTTGCTGTTCTAGAATTAGAATATCGTACCTATACTGTCATGGGTAAATCAAATAAACAGGAGTTAATCTCTAGTACAGGTTTAGCCACTATTTATATAATTATTTTAGAATGTAGTCCAATCTGGTGCAATGAAATAATTCACGTGGCAAATCTAAAATTGATCATTTTCCATTAATTGGCATGTTTCTGCTGATTGCTTCATAATTGCTTTTATACTTTGTAACTCTCTATGATACATAGGACATTACAGGATCTAAGAGTACATATACATACATATATTTTTTAAGAACTCTTATTTTGTTAATAAAGTACATCATTTTCATGTGATTCTCAATACCTTCTTTCAATGATTATGTAATAGAGTATTTAGAAATAACACTATCAAAGCACTTGAATTGACTCAAATCCTATAGACCAGGGGTGTTTTTTTTCTGCAGTGGGCCACTTCATCAGAAATGTGGGGCGCACGAATTTTTCACTGAGAGAAAATATGGCCTTTAATAAGATATGCAGATTAAAATAAAGAAAATTACACAAAACCTTTACTTTTCCTCTCACTGTGCAGTAACAAAAGACCCTCCCACAGGTAAGCAGCAGGGCCATTGCGATCACGGTTGCCCTGGCTGCAGATCTCATGCGGGCCGCACCTCGAGGTCCGATGGGCCACATTTGGCCCACGGGCCTCATGTTAGATGCCCCTGATATAGACCAATATTTTTTTTTTACAATGGATTTTATCACCAGTTAAGGATTTACTTACCATGCCTTGCAGTCTATAGTGCAAGATATTAACCATATTGACCAAATATTACATTCACACAATCCTCTTTCAAAAAAAGACCAATACAAAGTTTTGGTAAGTTAAATACCCCACATTCCATAGTGGATATCGCTAAGTATAAAAAACATTAACTGCTGTTCCATCATAGTTGTGATGAAATATTTAGGATATTGTGTCTCTAGTCTTACTTCACAATCATCAGACATTTACTATATTGGAATAGTGTGCTCAAAAACGCAATACAAATGAGAATTCTGAACAAAGATTTTTTAGGGTACTCAGATCAGACCTGAAAAACAATCCATTAAAAATATTAACACTACATACAGCTTGTAGCTTAAATTAGCCACCTATTTATATTGTTTGTAGATATGTGGCTTAATCTAATATATGTAATATTTAGAGAGCTGTCAGTTTACTCCCAGGGATGTAATATTACATAATATGTTGCTTCACCTCGGTAGGAAAATTTGCCCCGCAAACTATAATGTTTGGGACAGAAAAGTACGACGTTACTTTACAGAGAATGTAGAGATAATTATAAGTGGTATATTTAAATAATTTGTTTTTATCTTCACCTTACCTTTTAATTTACCCATATGAGATGTTCTTAAAAACAGCAACACCATTACAAAAACAAGGCTACCAGAGTATTTTTCTAATGTTAGAATAAGTGTAATGTCTGTGTTGACCTTAATATCACATATATTAATGACTCATACTTATGTATTCATCTTTATTATGTACAGAATGAACTGGGGAATATTCCAAGGTTTGCTCAGCGGAGTTAGCAAATTCTCCACTGCATTTGGCCGTATCTGGTTATCTGTTGTCTTCATATTTCGACTTCTAGTTTATGTGGTGGCAGCAGAGCGAGTATGGAGTGATGAGCAAGGGGACTTTGACTGCAACACCAAGCAACCAGGATGTACAAATGTTTGCTATGATCACTATTTCCCTGTCTCACATATTCGACTGTGGGCTCTTCAACTTATTTTAGTCACCTGTCCATCTCTCCTTGTAATAATGCATGTTGCGTATCGGGAGGACAGAGAAAAAAAATACAGGGAGAAGTTGGGAGAGAACTGTGGAAGACTGTATGTGGATACAGGAAAGAAGAGAGGAGGTTTGTGGTGGACTTATCTCATCAGTCTCCTAACAAAAGCTTTGGTGGATTCTATATTCCTTTATGTCTTCCATCACATCTATGAGAATTACACTCTTCCAAACGTTGTCAAGTGCACCATTGACCCTTGTCCAAATATTGTTGACTGCTTTATATCCAGACCAACTGAAAAAAATCTCTTCACTCTCTTTATGGTGGTAACTACTGGTGTTTGCATCCTACTCAACTTGTGCGAGATGGGCTACTTGGTGTGTAAGAGATGTCACGAGTGCCTTACCCACAAAAACATGTCAGCCAAGGAGAAAGACAACAAAGTCATTGTATATCTTCAAAGTCAGGAGATCTTCCATAACATCAATAAGATGAATGAGGAAATGGACAGACTGCATCCATGCATACATGTGACACCACCGGAGACTAAATTGTCTTGAGGAAGTCAAGTGACTGTCAAGACCACATATTTCTAACATAAATTACAATAATGATTATAAATAACAACCTCATCTCTTTTTTTAAGTGGACTATGCGCAAGGCAGAATCATATTTGGCAGTGTTTAAATTGCCTCTTGGGTGACATTTCTCTGCTTTCATGCTTCCCAAGTGTCATTTTATTTTCCTTAAAGTTTAAAGGTTGTGCTCATAAAGTGGATATCAAATGTAATTGCAAGGATGACTTAAAACACTGAAATGTCAAAACCAGTTGGGTAAAGGCTCAACCTTTAAGGGCAATATTGAATATTTTATTAGCATATGTAATATTTTCATTTTGTTCCAATAACCCAAACTCTTGTAAAACTCCAAGAAAGTCTTCACCTTGCTATTCCGACCTGCATATTTTAAGTAACAGGATATCACAAAGTAAATGTGCTATCAACAATACTATTAGAATAACCTAAAATACAGGTATACATTTTTCAAAAAAAGATTGGAACAAACAATTCTTGCTGCCGAACATTTATAAACCTATGATTTCTATTATTTTTTAATACATAAAACATATTTTTTTACATGCCATGTTTGAAGCTTTATATATCCTGTAAATACACGGGTTTTCAAAGTATAACAAACTTGTTTTATTTATTTGTTGGGGTGCAATTCTTTTTCATGTATCTATTAGCAATGGTATGCAAGAAATAAATACATACATATAAGACATAAACCTTTTGAAACAAGTAATTATGAAAACCCTGTAATCAAAGGCTATTTTATATAGATTACATTATATATGATAGTTTATTTGCTCACTTGGAATTTTCTAATGTAATTTATACTGTGTGCACCCTCTGTGTTGATTTCTTTATAATACAGCCTTTTTAGTATTTTCTTAGGTTAATTGTTCCTGGGATGGCATAAAAACCTGCAACCTAAGAAAATAGAAAGGGTCTACTCATCTATTAAAAAAATACATTTGCTGGCATTGCTCAAAAAAGCAGGACTTTTGCCTGCTTCCATAGAAACTCACACAAAAGCATTAACAGGCACTAAAGTGTGAGGAAACAGCTTGTTCATGTCCACTGACTTTACATTAAATAGCATCATGAACCAACACAAAACAAGATTTGAGACTTTAAAATGCACACTAGATGGGACAAGTGGTCCTAATCTGCCATCAAATCATATGTTTCTCTTAAGCCATGTGACATCACACCACAACCATGTGTTTATGGACCTTGCTGGAACAGGAAAAGGCTTTCCGCAAACAATTGAAAGCATACAATTGTTTAAAATGTATTTGTATGCCTATATATTTAACGTTACTCATCCCTGGAACTATAGTGCCTTGCCCAAACCCTGAAAAACAGCCCTAGACCATTATCCCTCCTCCACCAAACTTTAAATTAGGCACTATGAATTCTTGTAGGTAGCGTCCTCTTGACATCTATCAAATCTGGATTCATCCATCAGACGTCTAGGTAGTAGAGCAAGGCTCATCACTCCAGAGAACACATTTCTATTGCACCAGAGTCCAATGGCAGTGTGCTTTAAATTCCAGCTGACACTTAGCATTACGTATAATGATCTTTGGCTTGTTTGCAGCTGCTTGGCAATCGAAAACCAATTCGTGAGGCTCTCAAAACACAGTGCTTGTGTTGATCTTGTTTCCTGAGGCAGTCTGTAACTCTATAGACCAATGTATAAATAGCAGAACAGCACTCCAATATTTCTGGTGCTTGAACTGGGCTCCACCAGCACTCCAAAAATCACAAATAATGTCATTCAGCTCTCCAGTAGTTCAGTGAGGTATATTTAATTCAGCAACACGGGCAACATTTTGACCATACGGTCTTTATCCAGCCATGGCAAATATGTGAATGCAGTGAGTTTATATAGCAAAAAACAGGTTAATTACAACAATCATTAACCATATGTGCAATTTAAAGTGACAATGCATATATAATTTATTACCAAGTAATACAATTGCATCGGTATTATTTTATGATACATAGAGAAACAATATATATAGTGTCAAATATAAGTGATTCTTATTGTGCAAAGTAACAATTGAACCTGGTGATTCCATACACATGGGAAGATATTTATATATAACAAAGTAACAAAGTGATACAATTGCAGCAGTTTTATTTTATAATATATAAAGAAACAATATATATATATTGTGTCCAATATGAGTGATTCTTATTGTGCAAAGTAACAAATGATACAGAGTTTACCTAAAAAATAAAGTGCCACACACACATTTAAAACCATTAAAACCATATATAATGATTTAAAACCATTATATATATATATATATAATATATATATATTATATATATATATATATATACCAACAAGCATCTCATACAATATCTAAAAAAAGGACAGGCATGTCTATATGAACATTTAAATACTTGTCAACCTTACTACAGCGCTCTTTAGAAAAATGGACTAACATAAGTTGATATGCAGAAATCAAATGCTATTTAAGACAAGATATAAATACTTCTTAACAATTTTAACAACACCTGGTATTCCTGGGCAATCTCCCATCCAGGTACTAACTGGGCCCAACCCTGATTAGCTACCAAGATCAGACTAGATCAGGCACATTCAGGTCGATATGGCTATATCTATTTATATAAAACAGAGAGACAACACGATGATCATTCTTTGTAGCCGTTCAATGTATAACAAACATTTTCAAACACATTGTTTAATATTCAATCAAAGTCTCTAAGGCCCTTAGGTCATAGATCCACCATGCCTTGCTGTAGCAGACGCTTATGATTACCGCCACGTCTGGGCTTAGTGACCTGCTCCAGGATCTTGTACTGTGTGTCACATAGTTTGAGACATAAGCCAATCTATCTTGAGGAGGTTTCTGCTTTTTGCATAACATAGTTGAACGATCTAATGAACAAACCTCCTGTCAGGTATCAGACAACAATTTCCTAGGATCACCCATGTCAAGGAATTTTGTAGCCATTTATTTTATTCTGACATTCTGTAACTCACCATTGGGCACTATATGTTTCACCCTAACAAGTTGCCTTTTAGGCAAGTATCTCAATAATTTCTCTGGATGTGCTGGATCGTTTCATAGCAAATTGTTCTTATCTGTCAGTTTAATATATGCAAGTCACTAATCCACTAATTTGAATGGTTCTGTCCAGAAAATTAACCTGGGTGAAGTCATATGTCATTTTAAATTGAATATGAATATGCCTGTGTATGTGGGGGCCACATTGGAGCCCATTGTGGTCCCCCGGGTCTGAACAAAAAATTTCCCTTCAAAATTGAAATAATTCTCATATGGCTTGTTTGCAGCTGCTTGGCAATTGAAGACCATTTCATGAAGCTCTCAAAACACAGTGCTTGTGTTGATCTTGTTTCCGGAGGCAGTCTGTAACCCTATAGAGTGATGCCACAGATGATAGGCAATTTTACATGCTAACCACCTTAGCACGCAGTGGCCCCAAACTGTGAGCACACGTGGTCTACCACTTCATAGCTGAGCTATTGTTACTCCTCGATGCATAGCACTTGCAATGCAACCTGCTGCATTATCTAGTTTACTAGTTTACTAACAATTTGCTACTATTAAAACATGTTTTCCAGGCTGAAATTTCACTGACCTTGTTAGTTCCAATCCAAATAGGTATGCCTGCAGTGGCTAAGGACAACCTGCAAGACCCACCCTCACCGGCATAACTTTACAGGCTTTAACTTGCCTAGCAGGGACTGCAAATGCACTACAGTAATTTTCCTAGCCACCCTCACTTTTGACACTGACTCACTTATATAACTTTACTATTTCACAATGTTCTAGCTCAACTGGCCAGTCAGGGTAGATCAGAGGCTTTTGTGGGCAATTAGGTTTCTTAGTGTATGGCATTGCATAAAAAACAGGACTATCCTATAGAAAAGGGGAAGCTTGGAAAGTATGCATTTCAGGGACCTCTATAATAGATTAACAGCCTTTCTAATTTGTCTCAAACTAACTTAATTTATTATATACCCTATTTATATTTTAGTAAGGCATTCAACACTGTACCTTATAGAAGACTTCTAAATAAATTGCAGTCTATAGGTATGGATGCCAGAATAGTTGAATGAATGAGGCAATGGTTGAGCGATAGAAGGCAGAAGGTTGTAATTAATGGTGTATATTCAGAGTAAGGAACTGTTACAAGTTGGAACCTCAGGGACCAGTATTGGGGCCTGTACTTTTTAATATTTTTAAATCACAGAAGGTCTTAATGGCATGTTATGTCTTTTTGCGGATGATACATAGGTCTGCAACAGGGTACACATTCTGGGTGGAACAACTCAAATGGTGAATGATTTAAGTAAGTTAGAAGAATGGTCGAGAGTGTGGCAGCTGCAGTTTAGTGTTGATAAAAGTAAAATAATGCACTTGGCATCTACAATTCCCAAGGCAGAATATAGTGTTGGGGCACTGTTCTGTCTGTGACAATGGAAGAGAGGGACTTAGGAGTTATTATTTCTGATGACTTAAAGGTAGGCAGACAATGCCATAAAGCATCTCAAAAAGCAAGCAGGGGAACTTAGGAAAGTAGCAGCAAAAGGGAGGTGATTATGCAGATCTCTGGTTAGTCTTCTTCTAGAGTATTGCGTACAGGTCTGGAGACCCCATCTCTAGAAGGATATTGACACATTGAAGAGAGTTGAAAGGAGAGCTACAAAAATGGTAAGTGGTTTGCAGGATCTCAATATTTATAGCTTGGAGGAGAGAAGAAAGAGGGGGGATGCAATAGAAACATTTAAACAAAGGGATTTATGTGAAAGGAGGATCGATGTTAGAACAAGAGGTCTTGGTCTAAAACTAGAGGATCACATGCATCAATGTAACGTAAGGAAGTTCTTCTTTACTCAGAGAGTAGTAAATAAATGGAACATTCTCCCACCAGAAGTGGTGGAGGCTAATACAATGAGGGAATTTACACAGACATGGGATAGGCATAAAGCTTTCCTCACTATACCAAAGGCCGATAGGGGTTTAAACCCCTAGATGGACTGACTGGTTCTTATCTGCCATCAAATTCTATGCTTCTACTTTTACTTGTGGTAAAAGTTTGGTGTCCCTAAGATATTCGGGGAGTGTGACCACCAAGTCATGTAAATAGTGGTCTATTCAATAAGAGAACCTATGCCAAACATTATCGATCTACCTGGTGGATTCACAAGTTTATCTTTGGTAGATTATAGAACACTGGTGTTCTTCGACTACAAGGGAAACAACTTCACAAAATCTATACCATTGCGCATCATCCAGTTTTATCACACCTTCAATTGAAGACCCTAGACATATAATTAGACCCTAGAGTATATAATTAGTATTAGCAAAAATATGCATACACTTCTGGCATTCAACACCATGACTAAACATTCAAGACATTTCCATTTCAGATGGATAACGCATGCCAGCACTATGCAAAAAAGAACAGGTTTTGTTTGGTCAGGTGTTTGTGGGAACAAATGTAGGGAAATTGAAAACACTTTTTAACCCACAATTCTGATGGACAGTTATGCTTCCCTAAAACTGAACTGCCATGTTTGTCACCCATACCTAAATACATTGTTGTTGAAATGCAGGGTAAAGTGATGTCTCCATATGTAGGTCACAAAAAAAAATTGTCACCATACTGTATTTTCTTATATATTCATCTGGGTCATATTAGCACATGATTGAGCTCAGTGTGCGGACAAACATCATTGCTTTCATTATACCTTGCAAGTCCAGACTGGAAGCAAGAATCCACCCAGGGCATTCCTATGATTTCCTGCTATAAGACAGGTAAACATAAGCAGAAGGATCAATGCATGACAGACAGAATTTGCCAAGTTCATGAATTTCTTAGTTAAAATCTAACATTATCAATTATCAAGCATTATTGTACTTATTTCTAGATAGTACTACTTATTGAAAGTTTTAAACACGGAGAAATAAAGTCTATTGTGCACTTGGATCAAGAGTAATCACCAAGACAATCTAAATACATTTCTGGGATGTTGTTTTTTGTTTAAAGCATTGTTTACACCTCAATCTAGCGTTAATATTTAGCATTTCGGGAACCACAGACACATCCCAAAAGTGTACAACTGAGAACTGACGGTACATAAATAACAATCATGGAGGTTCATACAAACATAGAAAGTGACAGCAAATAAGAACCATTCGGTCCTTCCAGTCTGCCCAACTTCTGAATACTTTCCTTAGTCCCTGGCCTTAGCTTATATCTACTACTTCTGCTGGAAGACTATGCATCAACTACCCTTTCAGTAAAGTAATATTTCCTATTGTTACCTTTAACCCTTTGCCACACTAGCTTCGGACTATGCCCTCTTGCTGTGGCAGTATTTCTCCTTTTAAATAAACTCCCTTCCTTGGTCATATTGACTCCCCTTGGGTTTTTATGCCCTAGATGCATTACTTTGCATTTATCCACATTAAAAGTCAGTTGCCACAGCTCTGACCATTTTTTCAGTTTACATAAATTATTTGCCATTTGGCTTATCCCTCCAGGAACAT
>VKOC01002497.1:0-11660 GCA_009364415.1 Spea multiplicata | reverse complement strand
CACTATGCTAGATCCCCCCCCCCTAAAAACTGATCTAAAATGCTACATCTTTACTTAGGGAAAAGGAAAGTCGGGTGAGTTGTTTGAGTGGTAACTCCATGAATGAATACTCACAGCCTCCTATACTCCATGGGCTTAAAGCAGGCTCTCCCCGTTTCCAACCACGTCTGGAAAGCCCACTGATGTTGAGAACCCTATTCAAGGGTTAAAATAACTATAATGTACAGGTCATTCTATCGTGGATATCTTTTCTTTTTATTCTACATATTTTAAGAGATACAGCGGATTATAATCAGTTCGGTCCTCCAGCCCCGAGACCCGTTGTGTGTTCTCTAATGCCAGAGGTTTGCAAGGGAGGAGAGCATTTTGATCTCTGGACTTCTCCCTTCATCATAACTCTAGTGAGTTTCTCCACCATGAAGGGCTTTTTAAGCAGCCTTCAGCTACTGGCTGGATCCATGTTATGCTCCTTTTGTGTGTTTTCTATACATTCTGTATATGTAAATTGACTTTGCGATGGACTAGGTAGTGGTCTTGGAGTATGCTGTCTACCAAACGCGATCTGCCGCGTTATTACTGGGTCATTTGGTAGAACGTTTCTCGTTGGGCTCATTACTGACACAACGAGACATTGAGAACCACCCCAGCCATTCTCGCCTTTTCTAATTTATTTCGATATCACGGAGTTAGCTCGCTTGCAACGTTCTGGAATTGTGATAATACCACTAATGATCAGGGCATTCAAAGTAAAATTAAAGGGGCCGGTACATCTAACACAGGAGTTTCATTAGAATACGCAGAATTACAATTTTTTAATTGCCTGTACTATAAACGGTTAACGACGTCTGTAAAAGAGATAAAATATCTATAATGTGAACTTTGCTTAACTTTAACTTGCTGAAATGCGAATCCAAACGCACGCTCACTCTAAACATTTTTTGAGTCCTGTTTCCAAAGGCTTAAAAATAATTATAAAAATACACGGTTACGATAATTATCTGTCACTTCCAATGAACCGTTTGTGTTTTGTGTTCGGAGAAGAAAATCAGTGTTTTCAAGTCTGAAAACTATTTGTAGCTGGCAATCTGCTTGAACGGCAAGTTGCATATTCCATGGAAAAAATGTAATACAAAACAAATCATGTATTCTATTAGGAAAGTAAATCTCCGTGACTTTAAAGGTCTCTGATGTATAACGCGGGGAAAAAATATAATTTGGAAGCAAAAGCAAGACAAAGTAAAATATTACAGTGTATAAATACGCTTCAAATAAGGTTTCCCAACATTAAATATTGCCTTCATCTCAGCTTAAAGGCACAGAGCCTCACAGGAGCCTCGTCATTAATGGACACCGAAGTAAGTACAGTTGGTGACTTTAGACGTAGCTTGGGTGCCATTTCCGAGGAGCACGTCAGCTGGGTATAAAATCTCTTCTATCGTCACGTATGTTCCCATCAGAAAGCCGACAAAGCCGACGACCGCTATGAAAACGTTCTTAGAGACGGTCCACGGACTTAAGCCGTCTTTATAAAAAGTGATTAGCTCCAGCAGGGGCGGAAGAATCAAAGCCAAGGTGCTGCTGCTCACAGCACCCACAAAAGATATGACCAGGTCAAGGCGTGGGATCGAAACAGCTAGGGCACCTGGAAAAAATAAGGAAAAAATCGTGAAAAATAGGTTTTTAACCTCAAGCAATTCTACACTTCACACGGCGGTCTTAAAGAATATACGATTACCACTTAGTATGCAATTGTAACAGACGTGCCAATAAATTATCCGTATATTACCATTCTCCACCGAAAAAAGTGAAAAAAATGTGCAAACCTGTGATTGTGTAACAAAGAGGAGCTATATCAGAATCTAGAATTCACAGAAAAATGCTATATCATTATTAATGCATTTGGTTGGTAGATTTTGGTATATTGCTTAAAGGCATTATTTGGGTTCCCAGACTAAGGCACATGAGCTGCCGTATACTGGGTCTGACAATACACATAGTGCAGTCCAATACAGATGAATAAAATATAGAACAGTGTATAATATAAATTATCAAATGATATAAAATCCAATAAACTGCTTCTATAATTAAAGTTCATCTTCTCTGCTGGCAAAACCTGCAGCGTTAATAAAAGAACACAAATATCCCGGCTATTGGGTTTTATTTAGTATCTTTTTTCTCTATTCAGATTTACAAGTTGCTGGTAAGAATCGTTCATAATTACTTCAGGGAAAGAAGTATCTATTACTCTCTGAACCTTCCACACATGTTTATCGGTATGCGTGCACTTGGATGCAATTTAGTCATTTATGCCCTAAGAAACTCGCTGCGACAGAGGAAAGGAGCTTTAAGGACATCAGACTTTAATTTTGCAAACCAATGACAACGGCTTTTTAAGACGTAGGACTCGTGACTTCTGAACCGTTTGACATCTCAAGTGAAGTCATGACTGTTGCCCTTTCATTTCTTGTCCCGGCTTCCTACGGCTTCTCTCCTTCCCACTTACCAGGACCTTGACTGGGAACGATTGTACAAATCACGGGGCAAGTAGTTAAAACTTATCTTTTAATATACTACCAATAAAGTGTTAGTTTATACACTTGTGACATCACAACTTCGTCATAAAGTTTATTAGTTATAGAAACAGAATTTGACGGCAGATAAAAACCATTCGGTCCGTCTAGTCCGCCATTTTTTTTCTGATGTAAAGACTCAAACCTTAATCAGTCCTCGGTCTTATCTTACATTCTGGATAGCTTCAAGCCTATACCGGGTATTGGTCTCTACAACCTCTGCTGGGAGGCTGTGCCACTTGACTATCACCTCTTCAGTAAAGTTAATCAACCAATTCATAGCTTATTATTCTATCTTGTCAAGTTCTCTATAAAATATTATGTTCCAACCCTTTGTGTATACTTTAGCAATTATTAGATGACAAGTTAATAAATGAAGCCTGTTTGAGGATCTGAACAGCCAAGCGATTTGGATTCCTGCCGGTATGTAGCGAGATGTGTGTCCAGATACACGTCGCCCTCACGGCACAGACACTCATCGCAGGCAGAAAGCAGTTTATCTGCAGGCAGCAGGGCGCCCTGCGGTTTGTGTTCCTCGTTCCCGACCTCATCAGCAGCGAAAGATCCTGCCGCGTTTGATTAATCCGATCCTCTTGCAGAAGAATGCAATCACCGCAGCTCCGGAGATGACAGTTTTACCGGGAATCCCCGTTATCGCTCGTTTCATACCAACAACCACTGAGAACTCTATAAACTCCACAGAGCCCTCAAATATTAACCGTAAAATGTATGAACGAATATCAGAAAAATAAAGTATAATAATGGGGCTCATTTAAGATTAAAAAATAGCTATAAAGCAGAGAGGATTGTAGTTGATTTTGCCAGCTTTTTCTTTATTTTTTTTTACTTACGAAATGAAAAGATTAAAAATATCAACTTAAATGAAGCAGCTGTTCGGACATATCACATAACTAAAAAAAAAATAAATAATATTCCAAAGCACTGCTGTTTAATTACAGATTAACATATGCTTCAACTAAATGCTTAAGACAGCAATAAATATCACTAGGAAAGCTGTAAATTAAGCCAGTATTCCAGATTTTGTCTGAGATATCCCAACATTTCTAATTATAACTTTTAATTGAACACAAATCAAGTCGGTGCAAGTTACTTCTTCACACCGAGAACTTCTTTTGCCTGTGGATCGCTGATGATACTACATGGATAGACTTCTCCTCCTTACCTGAGATAATTATCCTTAGTGAATAACTAAGACCACTCAGGAAGAAATAGTAACTTGATCAGAAAAAAATAGAGAGAGGGGGAAAACATTGTAATCTCCTGCAAGACTTTCTTGCAGAACATAGTATTCTTCTCAGAAAATCATGTCAATCGTCCAAGTGGCC
This sequence comes from Spea multiplicata, assembly GCA_009364415.1. Classification (NCBI taxonomy): domain Eukaryota; kingdom Metazoa; phylum Chordata; class Amphibia; order Anura; family Pelobatidae; genus Spea; species Spea multiplicata. The sequence goes on along the minus strand of VKOC01002497.1, from coordinate 7,744 downwards.
AATTTGTAGATCTGTTCTGGTGAAATCTTGCACTTTTCTGCTAATATGTCACGAGCAGTGTGAGCTTTGATACCCATTGGTGGATTCCTATTAGCCGAGGAGTAGGCCATATAAATGGTCCGGATAATCCATCTGCCACTGATGGAGCCGAGGCTCTGGCAGACATGTGAATAGACTCAATGGACCCATCACTGAGAAAGTCCACTCTAATCTAACTGCCGGCACCATCTTGAGCAAATCTTCTCTCGATGGCTTAGAGGCAATTTCCATCTCAATTTGGGATAAACAGGCCTTAACTGCCCTGGCCACCAAAGGTGAGGCTATAGCTGGACAACAGTTGGACTATATGCTGTAGAAGTTAGAACGATTTTTTTACAGCTGCTTCTGTTTTCTTTAACATCTGATCTGAAAAGTGTGATCCATCTTCTAAGGGTAGTGTAGTCTTTTTTTGACACCTTCATAACTGCCGTGTCTACTCTAGGTGTACTCCATAACTGGGCAGGTTCTTCGTCGAACGGGAAGAGACGTTTGGTTCTCCTGGATCGGTTGGATGCTTCCATAATTCCATTCTTGATTAATTATGTCAGACAGGACTAATTTTTACTGGTAAATACAGAGAAAGGACTCTGTTTAGATTTGACATCTTCTTCTAAATGCATAGCTGATATAACAGCCGATACTAAAGTGTCTACTTGCTCCACAGAAAAGAGACAGGAACCATCAGTGGCCAATTTCACCTTCCTCAGAGGAAATTTCACCTTGTTCCAGATAATCAAGATCAGAATCAGAGACCATCAGAGTCTGATGCACTCTGTGAAGGGTTTGGAAATGCAGCTGTGGAACGAGGATAGTCCACAGGAGCCGGGACCGCCTGATGTTTAAACATGGCAGATGGCATTTCACTTTTTGACAAGGAGAGAAATTATTTTCAACCAGGGTGTTCTGAAATCACTGCTGATTTTAAACATTAAGAACAATTTTCTTCTAGTATCTTGCAGGGTTTTATAGCATCCGACACACTTAGCATGCTTAGTTTTCATGGTAACTTTTTGGGGTTTATTCTCAACAGAGAAAACATCCGGATTGTCAGGGGTTGACATACTTGGAAACAGATGCAACAGCACCAAAATACACGAAGGGAGCCAATACTCACATATAGATAAGGTGACCCATTAAATAGGGTGCCAAATCAGATAACAAGATGGGAATTATCATTATTCTGCAACAGCAGTGTACACTTGTCCTTTTCCGGCTAGCAGCCGAAAACAAGGCTTGGAACACAAGCCTTCCATAGCGAAAACCGAGACATTTGATCTACCAGTAGATTGCTCGGGAAGTACTACAGGAGGATCCAACATGGCCGCTGGTAATACACATCGGATCAGAGAGAAGAGACTGAAGATGCCAAGAGTACAAACCGCCAGGCCCATGGAAACACCAGCCTAACATGGCTGTCCGGTAGGAACTAATAACCCCCCTCCCTGATCCAGCACACCTTAGAGCCGATGGAAAACAAAGAGGAAGAAGAGGAATTCTCCCTGCCTAAGGTAGGGCAGAATAACACTGAGTATAATCAAGACATTTCACGTACCGAGGAGATATGAAATGTACTATCTATCTACTGTCACCAGGGATTGCAGGGAAAATGTCACATGATGCAGAATTTAACACATCACAAACCAGCCACACACCAGAACTCATACCTGGTAACACTCCCGTTCAAGGACTCAGCCGGTCATATATCATCATGCATGGATCTGCTCACAATATAAGGTCACTGTGTTGCACTCTACCTATTGACAGCATGACATCCGTATAAACATCCATACAGATGTCACAAAGTCTACACTTACGTGGTGTGCAAGTTATGCTCTATTATTTGGGGGGCTTGACAAGTCTAACTAGGCTCATTCTGCACTTACTGGCCTACTTGCTCATGTCTATTGGTAACAATCCTGTAAATTCTGGAACTTAAAATATATATATATATATATAATATAATTAGTATACACACACACACACACACACACACACACACACCCGGCAAATGTGACCTGCGGGGGGTTAACACACATAGCTTCTCCAACAATGAGCAAAACCCTCTCTACAAAATATCCATCCAAAATTTTTTCTTATCTGCCATATCTCCTTACACAAAGACACAAATCTATCAATGCCAGGAATATCTTATCTCAGCCATATTGTTTCAGTTTACATCAAAACCTTATTAAGTGATGGAATTAGATTCAGAAGCATTCCTCATTTGTGAGCGAGTAAAAAAAAAAATAAAAAATCATAAAGCAGGATTTTTATAATTAAGGTACACAGCAGTTACTATGTCTTTCAAAAACTAGCATAAATTGATACAAAGACTTATTTTATCTGATCTCACACAAGCATATAAAAAGAATACGAGGATAATGTCATTTATTAAACTTCATGACAAAACTGAAAGCCATAATGGGAGAAAAGAAGAAGAACAGAAGCCCGTGACCCCAGGCATTTAACGGAAAACTGAAACCAGTTAGCGGAGGAATAACTTTTTACGAGACACAGGAATAGCAATTACAGCCGCGGCGCCATTGGAGTCAATATGCGTGGTGATGATCAAGGATGATCGAGTCTTATTTTTGGCTGAATAACGAGACTTGGCTCAGGTTTCAAATTATGAATGGGATTTTCACGGCACACTTTTTTTTAAAAAACTATTTGCTTTGATAGCAATATAAGTGATTCATTTTTTTAAAAAAAGCCCAGATTCCTGACTTAATTTTTAGCGACAGACCAAATTCCTTTCTAGATGGTTGAAACCAATATTGCCAGTGGCATTTCAAGAGCAGCTTGGTCATTGAGAGTAAGAAGGGTGCCCATAAAGACGTGGATGGATGAGTTTGATGCGGAAGAACTTGACCGGCTGCACAGAGCCCTGACCTCAACCCCTCAACACCTTTTGGATGAACTGGGACAGAGATTGCGATACCAGCCCTTTTTCCCTTTAAATGACCCAACTATAACCAGTCACATATCCTGGGGTGGCGGGTCTATGGAGTGGCAGCCAAGCACCCCGACGTCCCGCTGCACAATGGGCCATTGGGAGATCTCCCAACTGGTCTACTTACGCCAAGGAGGCTTAGCATTAGCATATTCACCTTTAGACTTCAAATAATCTTGAGCCCTTAGGGATGAAGCATGACTAAAAATGTCCCATCGGTGGTGGAAACAAACACCTAATTGCGTCCACTTGCCTTTTCAGGCGCCCAAAAGGGATAAACAGATATACATACAGATAATTTTACCCGCAACCCAATCCTATCCCTTAATTATTACTTCATTCTCTCCATCACTTCAGTTTCAGACCTGCTGCTGGTTCTGCTTGCATAGAAGTTGTGCAAAAAAAAAAAATGTTGCAAGCCAAGCAAATCCTGATAGGCATCTAAAACGTCACATCGTGGTGCTTAATCGGCTTATTTTTTATCAGAGCCATAAATACTATAATTAAAGCAGTTACTTTAGCGCACACAAAAATAAAGAAAAAACAGAGCTAGAAAAACATAACAATATGGTGTTTGCAAAATGCAGCGCCTTCAAATCTAGACAATTACTTTCCAATAACTGTACATCAAAGCTTAGCAGGTCAGACGGAATGTATGACCCATTCATTATAATTTAACGGTCCAAGAATGATTTTCTGTAACAAAACCAACCGCATTTTGAGCTACGCCACAAAGAAAAAAAAATTTAAGTTTTCAGTAAAAATCATTATAATTGTTACCGTTACCTCCACCAATCAGGAATGAGCAATCGAAAAGAACTATCATTTCAGCTGTAAGATCTCCTAATGGGTTTGCCGTTTTATTGTGAAGTTACCTTATTCTAGGAAAAAGGACTCAAAATTGTTCAATGAAACCAGCTTTTGGTCAGCGGTAGAGCACAAAGAGGTGAACGCTCTGATAAAACATAATCTGAGCCTTTTGACATCTGATTGCTAATCTCAAGCCAGGGCAGGACACAGCTAGACATTAAGCGAGAGGAGAATGATTTTCCCAAAGACTCAGAAAAAATAATTTAAAAAAAAAAAAAAAAAAAAAAAGGATGCACCAACGCCATTTTAAATATCTTAACCAATGTCACTGAACTCCATATTCGTCCTGTGTCAGTACAGACCATTGGCTTAATTGTCTATTCTAGAGCAATAGAAAGAAAATTAAATAAATTGTCATCCATTATCCTAAGGTTTGTATGTCAAAGTAAAAAAAAAGTGGAAGGACAGTAAAATGCTCCCTTTTGCATTGTGAAACTTAATGTTTATTAAGATTTTCATAAGTTTACAAACTCAAAGTACGTAATGTTTTATATGCCAGACAGAGGTGCAAGAAATTATAATTTCAGCAGGGTGTCTCACCTGGCATGGTTCTATGAAGCCATGAGGGCATCAAAGCATGAAATAAAATAAAATACAAAGGCATAACAAAAACAAACCCATGGAAAAGTGGGCAACACATGGAGCCCGGTCTCCTTATCTAATTGCAGGTTACCAGGGGACACGCTATCAGAAGGGTATTGCAGAGTGATATTTGTGTATTAGGAGGTGGTGTTAGCGTTGGTGCCATGTCGAAGAGGCTGTGTCTCCTCCAGAGTCGCCGGCAGGAGAGTGGGAAGCACCTGTCATAGACGAAGCCCCGTCTGCTGGCACCTAAGTTTCTGAGCGTCCCAGTCCCCCAGCCCACATAATGCATTTTTTTCAATATATTTTTTGGGGTTGTGAGTAATCAGAAAGGGGAGCTCTGCTTTCATCAAAGACCTCTGTGGGATTTGTACAGAACCCGTAGGACCTTGTTTACTATGCCCAATGTTTCCCCAAAGTGTCAGCTGAGACAAACGGTTCAGGCATTCGAACGCTGTCATGACTGTAAGAAAGGAGTTTTGAGGACGACACCAAACGTTCTTTATCAAGCTCAGGTTAAACAGCAAAAAAAAGCCTAAAAACAATGCCTAATGTGTGGTGGGCGAGTTCAAAGCACTTTAGGGATAAAATCCAGTACAAGTTGATCTAAACATACAATATTTAGGGCATTTAGAAGGTTAAACATCCAGAACAAACACTGTATCGACAGAAGGGAAATGTAATAGTTCATTTACGTTAACCGCCTAAAACCAAGAATTTCAGATTGAAGGCTCTTATTTTCAAGGGCCTTCATTTATAATATTAGAGTCTGGCGTCTACTGCTTCCCTCAAAGCTATCACAAAACCCAGGATCTTATTAGGAGTTATTCATGACAACTTCCATCGAAGAACTTCCAATTACTTTCCTGGGACTAACACTTTCGGAAATGTGTCTAAATGGTGGATGGCACTCCAGCCATCTGCTTGAAAAGATTATGAATAAACAGCCCGGCGGCAGGCAGGATTATAGTTGCTCTGATTAACATGTTTTCTTTGCTATTTGCATAAAGATGGAGTGGCGTCTTCCTCTCGCGTTACTCCTCCTGGCAGAGCGCGGTAGCTTCCGAAGGAGACGGCGCCTGCCAATTTTTTCAAGTTGAGAGCATTTAAAATGTGGGGCTTTCAGCGAGCTTCTCGTCAATGAAAGGCTTCGTGTAAAGGTTTCAAAATAATCACTGAAAAACACCGTTCCGAACGCCAACCTGATTATTCCAAATTCAGATTTGCCGTATTTGTGCTATAGTGGCAAGTGAGTCATTTTATAAATATACATAATTATCAAAAATTACTCAAAACGTAGCGTAGCGCCCGACCAATTCACACGCAAGAGACAGCCAAAAAACACAAAGGACCTGCTCTACTACTATTGCAGGGGTACATCATGTGGTGTTTGAAGAACAAGAACATTTAAATGGTATATATATATATAAAATACAAAACACCAAGGTCCACGTGTTCATTTGTCTTGTTAACACAAATAGCTAATCAGCCAATCACATGGAAGCATTTAGGCATTTAGACGTGGTCAAGACAACTAGCAAAGTAGCCGTGTCTGACCGGGAGAATCCTCCAGGTCGCCGGAGCGGGATCTCGACACGCCCCACTCCCCGCCCATTGTTCCTTTAAATGGGGGGTGCTTCCCGCTGCCATCAGCAGGAACTCCCCCCGACGTCGGCGGGAACCCCCTGACGTCAGTGGAAACTCCCCCCGACCACAGAGGTAACGCCCACCGATGTCAGTATGCAGTCCTGGCCGCGTCCCGCAAGGGAAGGCTCCAGGTAGCCGGAGCCCAGAAGTTCCCAGGTATACCAATGAGTGTATATACATACATTATATATATATGCACACACTGTACTGTACATAGTGTGGTCCACACATAGTGTCACCCTTGATAAATATCAGCAAAGAAGACTGTGAAAAGTTGTCTATATTACTCCACAGTAGTGGATATCAAGCAATTGCAAATTATATATATAAGACGGGCCTATCTAAAAACAGATTTGAAAAAAATAGTTAAATATATGCGTGGCACAATTATTGGAACGATCATACGGCTGAGAAGTGGAACTTAACCCCACCTGCTCTCAGGGTATAGAACAAAACAATATTTGGAAAAGGGGGCAGATCTATTTTACAGCAGAAATATTTTATTAATTAATGGTTGTATTACTTTTTTAAAATTTTTTTTTACTTTATTATGTGCGTGGGGTATCTGCACCTCTATTTTGTTGGATGTTGTCAAATGGCTATCTTAGTTCCCTCATCCATATTCTATCTATAGCGAAGGCAAAAATGATTTGATCCCCTGCTGATTCTGTACGTCTGCCTCGAAACCTTAATGACTTGGAGAGGATCTGCGAAGAGGAGTGGGACAAAATCCCTCCTGAGATGAGTGCAAACCTGGCGGCCAACTACAAGAAACGTCTGACCTCTGTGACTGCCAACAAGGGTTTTGCCACAGAGTACTAAGTCATGCTTTGGAAAGGGGGTCAAATGCAAATCAATTTATAACTTATTTGAAATGCGTTACTCTGTCTCGCTGTTCAAATAAACCTACCATTAAAATTATACACTGATCCTGTCTCTGTCAAAACGTACAAAATCAGCAGGGAATCAAATCATTTTTTTCCCTCTTTCAAATTGTTGTCTTCTGGGAATACGTCTCTTGACCTTTAAGCAAAAGCTGAAGGAGCTACTTTACCAAGAATGCTCAATTTTCTTGTACAAAAAAGGACTGCGAGGCCACTAATAAGATGATTCGAATTCAGTGAGGAACCCGGCCAACGCGCTTCATGACAATGTGAGAGCATTAGAAACATGGCGGCCGATAAGAACCATTCAGCCCAGCCAGTCTGCCCGATTTTCCTGATGTAATCGGAGGGCAGAGTAAAATCCGGGGCAAATCTAGTGACTAAATCCTCACATATCACATGCTACAAACCATCAAGTTTTGGTGACTTCTAAATGTTTTAAAGACTTCACTTAAAGACGTTCGCACCGTAACTAGGTCAGCCCTGATACGCTTGCCAAACATACTACGCATATTACCGTATTTATCGGCGTATAACACGCACTTTTTTAACTAAAATTTGAAGCTGAAATCCTACCTGCGTGTTATACGCCGATAAATCCTGTTATACGCTGCCTCAGCCGCCGCCGCCGCCCGCCGTCTGCCTCTGCCGCCTGCCTCAGCGCTTCAACTCTTGTGTTGGAAGCGTGAGGCGTTTGTCTCGGGTGCCGGCGCTCAGCAGTGTCTCGGGTGCCGGCGCTCAGCAGTGAAGCGCCGGCACCCGCAGACAA
>VKOC01002492.1:0-24170 GCA_009364415.1 Spea multiplicata | reverse complement strand
TTCCTTATTAAAGAGATCAGAAATGCACTTTAACAGATTACCAACAAGGGCAACACAAAATTTGGCTCATAAACCAAGTTTTAAAAGGATTATTATATATTTTTTTTAAAAAAAAGCTATTTTATTGGGGATGGATTAGCTGGGTTTTCTGCTGGAAACTCTACAATACAGAAGAACTTTGATAGAATGGGCATAGACACGAGCCGGCAGCGAGAGAATACCGCGCTTATTAAAAAAAAATACTCAAATAAAATTACAAGGCCTTTATAACTGAGAAAATTAAAAAAAATATATATATATATATATATATTATATATATATATATATATATTCACACAACATACCAGTATAATTATATAAATATTAAATTATATATATAATTATATATATATAATCTCAAGTCAAAGTATTCCTGATTGCGCAAGTACTCTCCCGTTTATTGCATCAACGTTTCGCTAACACTGCAGCCTTTATCATATTTATATATTGATAAATACGTAACATTATACACATTTTGCATTATATTTTATGCACAGGGCTCCAGCAGATCATTTAGCACTAACAAACAGATACATTAATCAGGAAACAACCCTCGGGTGCTGGGCCGCGGCATCAAAGATTAAAAGAATCCAGAACTAATGGTCACCGCTGACGGACAAACGTAGTCGTTTCCTAAATGCAGGCATTTGGAAGAAAAGGCTTGGGGAATAGGATCAAAAGGGATTTGCAAAGAACTAGAGAGGGAACACCGAAAAATATTCTGTTTCTTCTTTACAAGAACGTTGCAACAGTCATATCACGTATGGAAGATAATGAGGATGTGAGAAGCGAACAACAAAGTGAAAGTGAAAAAATAATGCTAATAGGTATATAGGGTATATATATACACATATATATAAAAATTATAACCATAAGCAATGGGTGGCATCACAGGAGATCGCGGTCTTTCACGGTAGGAGAAATGTGTTTTTGCTGTAAAAGATATCAAGTAGGATTAGTTTTTATGTACCTTGCTAAATGGATTTTTAAAGAGTACATGGAGCGTCAGTCAGGAAATGTTATCTAGCGAAACCATCACTAAAATGTTCGGAAGGAAACCATAAATGCTTTAACCCCTTTTACCTGACAGATGGGTTTTTTTTTTCTATAATGCGATGAAACCACAACATTTTTTATGGTTTACAGGAACCATATGTGCAAAGTAAGTTCACGTGTCAGTCACGGAACGTCGTGAACATCGTGAACATAAGATATACCTGGTACTTCAATGTCATAAAGGACCCCCAAATCTAACAATGTCTGGTAAAATTGACCTATAATATACAAGTGACCTGGGTGAAGAATAGTCATCTTAGTCCAGGGCTTGACAAATTTGTTGTGAATCTAGGCGCCAGCTAAAAAAGTTAGGAGCCAGGATTTTTTTTAAACTAACAGTTGGTCAGGAGGGATCTGATCATCATCAGCCCACTTACTAAACTCACAGCGTTTGACCTGGAAGCACCCTGGACTTTCAGGTCAGTGCTGTTTTTTTGTTTTGTTTTTTTTTTAACTCTTTCAATGCTGATGTTCCATTGGAGCACAGCATTGACTGATATTTAGTCCCCACAAGCTTGTGGGGAAAAATGTTAACCCCTGCAATGCCACGAATGTGTCATACACAATTGTGGCATTGAAGGGGTTAACGCTGCACTGTCGCTCTCAGGGAGCGATCAGGCAGCAGCATTACACTCATGTGGAGACCAAAGAACCTTCTCCCCCTGTCCCTGAAGCTGCCTCTGGCAGCTGGGACGCAATTGCTGGTCTATAGACCAGCCATTGCAGGGGGGAGTCTCTGATGACTGCTGTAGGCTTCCATGCCTACAGGAATCATCAAAGGGCTTGTGGGGGCTCGTTTTTGCTGTTGCTGGTCTGCCTGCCAGCAGCAGAGCCCCTTACAAAACAGGAATTAACCCCTAAATGCCACGATCGCGGCATTGAAGGGGTTAACACTGCACTGTCGTTCTCATGGAGCGATCAGGCAGCAGGGGTGTGTTGTGCCAATCAACACACCACCCCCTTCCCTGAAGATGCCTGAGGCAGCTGAAAACGAGATTGCTGGTTTTCCAGCAACCACGTTTTCAGCCTACAGGATCACTCCGTGGTGACGCGGGGCAATTTTTTGTGGAACAGGCTGACAAACACCTAGGCGCCAGGACAAAATTCTCTGTCGCCATGGCGACATGGGATTTGTCGAGCCCTGAAATAGCATATGGGGCAGAAGGACCAGCTTTGGGGAAAAACGCAAAAACGCTTTGGGGAAAAAACAGCAAAACGCTACTGGTACTTATATAACTTGCAGAAAAAAGCAAAAATACATTGGGTACTTCTAAACTCAGGACAAATAGTAGAATCTATTTAGCAGGTTTTTGCATTAGTTTTTGCAGATGAGTAAAAGTTTTTTTAAAGTGAGAAAAGGTCATTTTTTTAACAATACATTATATTTTTTTAAATAAATGTAAAGCCCCGAAAAAAGTCCTGAAAAAAACAATATATAATATGTGTGGGACCACAAAATGAGAAAGAAGAAAATCACAGCTAAACAGAAACACTGAAAAATGTTAAAAGATCCATTGTCCCGCAATATACTACGAGTAATAACCCCTATTGTCCTTAAGGGGTTAAAAAAGGCTAATGTTAGCCTCCCTCCCAGGACCCTTACTGTCGCGATCCCGGCTCTGGACGCAGCCAGCAGGAGGACTGGCTGCGCCTCCCGAACGCTGGCCGTTCGGGACGGTGGACAGTCCTCCGCTCGCGGCACAGGGGGTGTCGCGATCCCGGCTCCGGACGCAGCCGGGATGAGGACTGGCCGCGCTTTCCCGAACGCCGGCCGTTCGGGACGGCGCGCAGTCCTCCGCTCGCTATGCTGGGAATAGTAACGGGCGAAGGGTTGTCCGCGGGTCCCGGGAGAACATCTCCCCGGGCAGCGGACGATCCTCCGCCCGAGGTATTCTAAGGGAAGGATTTAGCTTGGTTACTTACCCGCCCTCCGGTCGTCGGTCCGCCTCCCGGGCACGCTGCACGTTGCAGGAGAAATGACGGACGGCTGGGGGGCTTGGTTTAGTCTCTTGTCTGGGAGGGGCTTGTGAAATGGCGCCAGTTTTAAAAGCCGGCTGTGCCTTTCACAAGCACCCTGTTGTGGTCTTTCTGTTTACAGTTATCCGTTCGTGCTATCGTTTTGTTATTTGACCATTGGCTTTCCTGACTTCCCGTTTGCTCTACGATTCGGTACCTTCGCTTGTGTCTACTGGTTTTGACCCCTGGCTCGTCTGACTACCCGCTTAGTGAATCTGATCCCTGGCTCGTCTGACTACCCGCTTAGTGAATCTGACCCCTGGCTCGTCTGCTACCCGCTTAGTGAATCTGACCCCTGGCTCGTCTGACTACTCTTCTTGTGTTCCTGTCTGGTGCTGCGCCTTACTGCCATTGCTCAGTTCCTATCTCCAGCTGGTGGGAGGTTGTCCGCTGTTGGGATCATCTAAGTCCTGGGCTGCGGCTGCTGGGAGCCTCCTCTCTGTAGCAGTAGTCTGGGCAGAAGAACTTCTGCGGGGACGACCTTCCTTAATAGCCCAGCGATACAGTGACACTTACACACTGCATTAACACAAACCTGCCCTTAAACACACATACACATACACTGCCCTTACACACACACATATATATATATATATATATATATATATATATATAGATGTACACTGCCCTCCTTACTCAATGGGGCAATCATAAGGTCTAAAAGGTGGTAAAGCCGCCTTTTTCTCGAATACGTCCGAGTACTGTCTGTATGGAAGGGGTATTTCAGGAAAACGGTTGCTTGAATGAGTAAGACAAACCATCGCCTTGTTCAAACAGTTCTGGTTACAGTAGGATGAGGCGAAACGAAAAAAAACCCTGTCTCCCAGTTGATAGTGGGGTTATGAAGACTTAGCCACGGTAGACCAAGAATGAGTGGAGAAATGGGAGAAGGCACAATATCAAAACGCAGGGACTCCATGTGCTTGTCACCAATCTTGAGGAGTAAGGTGCTGGTCTCTCGGATGGTAAGGCCGGTCTTCAAGGGGCTGCCGTCAATGAGTAGAATGGAGATGGGATGTCTTTTACGCAATGTCGGGATGGACAGAGAATGCACATATTTGGAGTTAATGAAGTTGCCGCTTGCTCCTGAGTCGATAATTGCCGGTAGTGTGACAGATCTTTTCTTCCACTGTAAGGACACGGAGAGAGAAACGTGAGAGGACAACCTGGAAAAGTGATCTGGGCGGGTATGGAGATGGGTTACATACCTCTTATCCTTGGAGAAGTGACCCCGGGCTCTGCAATCCCAGAACGAGTGGCCTGCCTTGCCGCAGTATAGACAAAGTCTCAGGGATATTCATAGCTCTCTCTCTGCTGCAGATAGGGGACCCCTTGCGATTCCGATTTGCATCAGTTCCTCTTGAGCTGGAGTGGGCTGGACAGCCGGGGAAGATCTCACAGGAAACCAGTTAGAGGAGGTGTTCAGCCGTTCCCTTTGCCTCTCCCTGAGACGGCATCTCTCTCGATCTGGGTGGTGAGTGTGATGAGCTCTTCTAAACTGGCTGGAATGGCAGTGCAGGCAAGCTCGTCTTTCACAGTCTCTGAGAGGCCCCACCGGAATTGATCATGGAGTGCTGCCTCATTCCAGGAAGCCAGACGCCTGAATTCAGTAATGTACTCCTTCACCGCCCATTTCCGTTGTTTAAGGGATCTGACAGTTGAGGTAGCAGTGGCAGTTCTGAAGGGATCATCAAGAGGCCCAAGAATCCAAGAGAGGGCTGTGGCTATGGATGAGATTGTGCGTCCAACTTTGAGGTTCCCCGGACAGAAGGGAGATAACAGTGTGGATCTTTACAAAATCAATGGCATACGTCCTTGGCTTGAGGTTAAACAGAATCTGGCAAGACGTGATAAAAGAGCAGGACTTGGTACAGTCACCTGAAAATCTTTTTGGAAGGAGAACCAATGGCTCTGGAGCTGAGGCCCCCTCAGGAGTGAGTGCCGGAGTGGAAGCGGCTGCTTCGGAGGACAAACCTTACTTGCTTGAAGTAAATGCATCTGTTGCCTTAGGTGATTTTGACTGGTTTGCAGCTATAGGATAGATTGGTGCATAGCTGCCATCTGCTGAGATAAGGCAGAGATGGCATCAGTTATTATATCAGGTTAGTTGGGGAGAAGTGGATAATAGCGAAGTCCAATATGCTGGAGCGCAGCGTTCAGTTGACAAGACCAAAAATCAGTGTTGTGGAGAGAGCCGAGGTTCGATACACAGGAGAGAGATTAAGTCCAAAAGCTAGCCGAGGTCCAGTGCACAGAGGAGTCAGGAGAGCCATTTAGATGCCAAGGTCAGGTTCAGGAGAGGAGGTAGTCAGAGTAAGCCAGGTCTGGTACACGGGAATCAAACAGGAGATACAATGAACGTAGCAATACAAGGCACAATAACTTTTAAACTTGCCGCCCATGACATCACTGAAGCATGGCACTTTGCTCAGGAACAATAAAGTTACGTGAAAGGCGCACGCGCGCGCCCTCTAGCTGCAGCCACAGAGGAGGAGCGGACCGGAGGAGCGGATGAGGCACAGACGCTGCAATCTCTGTGCAGGTCTGTGAGGACCTGCATAGAGATCACAGTGTGAACGGTGCAGGGGGATCACGGGGAGGGGAGTGAGAAACCATGCCTCTCACTCCCCCTCCAGTCCTGAAACAGAAAAGCAGAAAAAAAGTTTATTTATTTAAAAAATAATAGTAAAAAAATCATTAAAATAAAAATATAAATAATACTAAAAAAAAATAATAATGTGAGCTGTGATGTCATTGTGACATCACTGGTATGTTCAGGAGATCCCTAAGAGGACCTCTAACCATAAAAAAATACAAAATAAAAATAAAATATAAAAAAAATATAATGTAGTGTTTTGCTATATCAAAGCCATTTTTTCCAAATCTGGTAATTCTTCCCTCCATGTGCCATTTCGGGTATCTTTGAAGCTAGCCAATGCAATTTACCCCATCAAGTCATATATTTTTGAAAACTAGACAGCCAAATGCTGGTATTTTAACCATTTCCAAGCACTAATTCTACCATCAGCCTTTGCCAAACTTTATGGTAGTAATTTGGCATTTGGGGATCCACTGCCCATGCCCTATTTGTCACACAACACCCCAATATGTGTTCAGCAACATCTCCTAAGTACAGTGATACCCCACATGCATGGGTTTGTCCACTTTTTGGGGGAACTAAAAGGCCACATTTGGTACGTGATCATTTTTCTAATTGGAAATTAGATGTGTGGCCATCCTTCCCCCCGTGTTAATTGGGACATTGTTGAACCCGGCCAATTCAATTTACCCCATCAAATCATACATTTTTTAAAAGTAGACACCCCATGGGCATTTAATATGCCAGTATTTTAGCTCTTTCCATGTGAGAATTGTTTTAAGCTAATGTGCTAATTTTAGGACTTGCTTGCTCACAAAAAACATTTTTTATAATATATATATATTTTATTTTTTTTTGCCTTTTTTTAATTTTTTTTAACATTTTTTTTCAACTTGAAGTCACCTGGATGGTGACATCAGTGGGAAATAATTTTTACATTTTACTGTTTTTTACTATTTTTTTTATTTTATTTTACTAAAATTATTATAAATTTTATTTTATTTTTTAATTTATTTTTACTACTCACACTGTGATTAGAAAGCAAGTGGAGCCAGAGTTCTCTATAGGTTCTGGAGACCATCTAGCGAACTTTTTCATCTTTATTTTTTTTTTTTCCAGGACGGTCGCCATCTTGCCGATGGTGAAGATCACCGGCAGCAGCGGCTGTGACCGCTCTCCGGAGCGGTCACAGTCCATCCTGTGGTAAGTGTTTGGTGTCGCTGGATGTCTCCTGATCAGCGACACCATTTAAGTTTAGGAGGTGATCGTAGGATCGCCTCCTAAACGCTTTTTAAAACGGGCGTCCGCCGCCATACATTGTATGACAGACGTTGACGCCCCGGGGAGGGGCCAGACATGGCCCCTGGTGCTGATCGTGGCATTGCTGAATGTCTCGAGGTCGAGGCATTACAGCAATGCCGTTTGAAGGCGATCTACTTTCGCTTTCTGCACCGTTTAAAGACATGACGGTCCTGGCACGTCAATTGTCACTAACCTGATGTTAGTAATGACGTGCCAGAACCGGCAATTGTCATTAAGGGGTTAAAAAACCTTATATCCCATTGCCCTAGCGTAACATCAGTATAACCCTCCTGCCCCCATTCACAACCCCCAAACCCGTTAAGCTATAGGCATATAAATTATACAAATAATTTACACCTTATAGTATGCTCCCTGGTGCTGGGAAAGTATGGAAAATCTATATAAATTAGGTATTTCTGAAATCAGGACACCTGAATTGATAAACTTGGAGGGGATATCCCATCACTTTACCTAATTTTGTGAGGATTCAGAGGGAAAATGTAAAAAAATCATTTTTTTTTCTAATTTCCTCTAGTTTTTCTAAATTTTCAGCTAATCATCCAACTATGGTATGAAAAAAAAGCTCTATCTCTCCTTGAAAAAAAACAATATATAGTTTACATGGGTACTATATTCACAGGAAAAGAGAATAATCTCTGAACCGACATAGCGCAAAAATAGCAAAATTGCTCTGGGCTTTGAGGTACCAAAAACCCCTGGGATTGAAGGCGTTAAATGTCTGTACAGACTCTGATAAAACTACCTCTACAGGCATGGAGAATTCCATATCCTTATTGTCCTGTAAAAAAACCCTTTCCCTGACTAAATCTCCTTTCTTCCAGTGTAAATGCGTGACCACATGTCCTATGCGTAGTCCTGTTTACAAATAAGTTTCCAGACAATGGTTTGAATTGGCCTAGAATATATTTATATAATGCCATCATATCCCCTCTGATGCGCCGTTTTTTTTAACTAAACAGATTAAATTAATTAACCTTTCTTCATAACTGAGGTATGTCAAGCCTTTTATTAATTTTGTAGCCCGCCTCTGCACCTTTTCCAGTGCTATTTATTACAAAGGAGTTCATTGTACGCTAGGCGCTAAAAGGGTGGAGGAAAGGTACGGGCAGAGTGGACACCCCGTGGGGGAATTTTGGGCATGGTTCTTTAGGTTTTTTTTGAACAGGCGCTCCAAGATAGATGTGTTGGGTAAGTGAACATGGGTATCACTATGGGAAGTGACGGGATCTGTGGTTTGTCCAGTATCATGTTTTGTTTAATATTACCCTTCTTCTGCAGCTCAGTTGCAGATGCACCAGGATGGCAGCCTCCTGTCTCGCTTTCAGTTTATACAAGTTTTTAAATTATTTTGATTTTGAATCGCGGTCGCAACTGAGGCTGCCCATTTGGATTTTTCAGAGCAGGCCATACAGTGCATTGGTGGGAATCGTGTGGATTCTGGTCATATGTGCACCCTGCAGGTCTGATTCCTTTTTTCCCTGCCTTGTCTGCTTAGGTCTGGCTCCTTTGAGAATTTGGCAGATGGGACATTCATATATATTTTGGGCATGGCAGCAGCAGCTGTGCATCGTGGTGATGAATGTCTGGGGATGCCAATCGATGGGGCAGAGGTACACTGGTTCGGGATTTACGAGTGCAGCTGCTCCTAGAGTTGGTAGAAATGTTTCGCTTGCTTGGTGCCCCAGACGGTCTGGTCATAAAATTGGGAGGCAATAACCTGGGTACTATACCAGTATGGGGTCTATGTGACAAACAAGACTTTGCGCATTTCTGATTTTATTCCCTCAGGTCCGATTAGTTTGGTCCAAGATTATCCCCAGGAATTATTGGCGTAATGCACTCAATGAGAGGGCATTAGAGCACTGCCAGGTTAAGGTTAACAAGCGTACTTTTAAAAAATTTATCCTGGGGGTTGGCAGAGTTACAGTCCATCACAGGATTTTTGAAAAGGAGGCCGCCATCTTTTTCAGAAGTGACTGGGTCAATTTGACCAATGTTGATCTTCACTTTTTTAACTTAGCACTTAGCACGGATCAGGCCATAGCGGTTGGGGTGGGTCACCCCCACTGATTTAAGGGCTTGAACAGCGGAGCTAGTGGTGGGGGGGTGTCCTTGCAAGTTGGATTTGAGGAGAAAGGAGAACAAGTTATTTGGAGGAAGAAGTTTGGGGGGTACCCTTCCCCTAACCATTGTATGATGGATGTGCCCACTGAGCTAATAGCCGGCTGGTGGTTAGCACTAGGAAAGATGGTGTTTAGAATGGATGAGGGGAACGCCCCAGGGTAGTTTATAATTTAATTAATAGTTATTTAATATGTTATTGAAGAATTGTGTTTGATTGGCAAGGATTTTTCAATATTTATTTGGCAGTTATTGTTTTAATAAACGCTGTGGCCGGTTTTTAACTCCAACGACATCTCGTGTTTTCACTGGAGGAGAATTGAAGAAGGGGGAGAGAGTTTTGTGGTGCAAGGAGACAATCCCCACTATGTCCATACATGTTTATTATCTGCTGACACTTTCTATGTTTCTATGAATCAAAGAGATGGCAGCAGTCAGCAGATGTCATAAAAGCTATTTTTTCAAAACTGCTAGGGTGAGAGGCATTTGTTGGAGGAGCATTACTTATTTTTTTGACCATTAGATGGTTAACTCAATATGTGCCAATATTTTCGGCCTGGAACTTGTGCCTCTGAAGTCCGGATGGTTTCGGGGGACATTGGGGACAAATCGGGAACATTACATCATTATATTATATATAATTATATCATACTGAAAAAAATGAAATATCCAAAGGAAAAAGGCCCAGGTTCATGAAATTAATCCAAATGATAGGTGCAATGAACTAAAACTATTCACTGTCAAGGAGTGTTTGCATAAATAATGAGCACATGTCCAGACCGCCATTTTAGATCAGGATCTGTACACTGCAGCACCAAAAACAAACAAACATAAAATTTAACATGGCAAGCCATGGATCAGAGCAGGCGGGGGGGGGGGCATGACAGTGGTAGCAGGAGAAGGAAGGGGTCCAGTCCCAAAAGGTATCAGCTGAATTTATCAGTGGAGGAGAACACAGCATTGGTACATAGGATGTGCTAACATTGTAATCGGGTGATAGGGGCCGCATCTAACAGGACAAGTCAGAGGAGATGGTGTACACGGTCAACGCAGTTTGTGGGAATCACAGGTCCTAGGAGGTGGTGAAAAAAAAGTAAGTGCATTTAAAATACTCATACACCATAGGCAGCATGTTATATCACACTGAACCTGTTCATGAAGCTGCAAGGGTGTGTAGAGAACAGCAGCTGTATAGAACATGGTAGCTGGAGATGGCCAGGGTAAGCAGCACTTAACATGAACAAATGAATACTGCAGGTAGCTAAGGGCCATGGGAGTTGCAGTGCATATCAGTGTCTGTATCAGAACTGTGCATTTGTGAAAACACATAGTAACATAGTTCATAAGGTTGAAAAAAGACCAAAGTCCATCAAGTTCAACCTATATACATATTGTGTCCCTACTGTGTTGATCCAGAGGAAGGCAAAAAACCCTTATGAAGCAGATGCCAATTGCCCCATACCAGGGGGAAAATTCCTTCCCGACTCCAAATATGGCAATCAGAATAAATCCCTGGATCAACGTTCTGTCCCTATTAACCTAATATCCATAACTTGTAATATTATTGCTTTCAAGAAACATGTCCAGGCTCCTTTTAAACTCTTTTATTCCATTACCACTTCCTCTGGCAGAGAGTTCCATAGTCTCACCGCTCTTACTGTAAAGAACCCCCGTCTGTGCTGGTGTAGAAACCTTCTTTCCTCCAGCCGTAGAGGATGTCCCCTTGTTATAGATACAGTCCTGGGTATAATAGTCCTGGGTATAAATAGGTCCTGGGAGTGATCTCTGTACTGCCCCCTTATATATTTATACATAGTTATTAAGTCCCCCCTAAGCCATCTTTTTTCCAAACTAAATAACCCTAATTCTGATAATCTTTCTGGGTAGTCCTTCCATTCCCCTTATTACTCTGGTTGCCCGTCTTTGACACCAGGGCTGGCTTTGGGGTGTGCAACCTGTGATCTATGCTGTAATTTAGGGGGTTATCTATACCTGATTATGATTCATTTATTATATATTTATGTAATGCTAATTGATTACAGTGACAAAAGCACGCTGAAATATAACTAATAGACAACAAGAAATGGTATATTAAATTTGTCAGAATTTGGTTTAACAAAAAAAATAAATAAATAAAAATGGGCTGCTCAGTCTTAAATGCCCGGGCCTACTTTTTGTCCCAGTCCGGGCCTGCCAGGAGCAGATGGCATCCCTATTGAATTTTATACATGTTTTTGGGAACTTTTATAAGACAATCATTTTAATATTTTATAGAAGCTTTTAATGCCCAGGAGTTACCCTCTTTGTGGAGATGAGGCATTATTACACTCATTTTTAAGAAGGGTGATAGGCCTCCAGTTCTCCAATATAATATTATGGCCATATTAGATTTTAGCTAATAGAACAAAAGCTGTCATAGATAAGGTTATTTACCCAGATCAGATCTGTGGTATCCCAGGACGTGCTATCTGGGAACACCTTAATGTAATACGTGATCTGGTATCAGAAAGGTCGTAAATAAAAATTGGCCATTTTATCTCTTGATTTTAAAAAAGCTTTTGATCGTGTATCTCATGAATATCTCTTTATAGTTTTAAAGAAAATGGCATTCCCAGATGATTTTATTCAGCGTATGAATGTTTTATATAAGTTGTCTTTTAGCGAAATTTTAATCAATGTTATTTTTAACCCCTCTCCTAAATCTGGGGTGATGTTCGCTTTCACCCCTTCTTTTTGTCTGTGCCATTGAACCCCTTTTAGCCCTTCTACGAAAGGATAAGCTTATCCGGGGCATCCCCATCCGGGGGGGGGGCAGGGGTACAGACGAAGGCTCTGGGCTACATGGATGATGTTAGTGTGTATTGCACAACCCCAGAGTATTTGAAAAGAGCTATTAGAATGTTTTACATGTGCCTCTGGTTTTAAGCTGAATCTTAACAAATGTGACTGTTTTACTATTGGTGATTGGAGTGGCAGTCAGGCACCTGCTGTCCAGACCCCAAGGTGACAGTATTAAAATGCCGGGAGTGGTTTTTGATTACACAAATAATGGAAAGAGATCATGGGATATTGTTTTAGAAAAATTAAACTGCAAAATAGAATTATGGCAAACCTGAAAACTGACAGTGGAAGGTAGAATTTTAATCATCACGGCAATACTCTTGCCAATAATGATGTATTTGGGAGTGGTATTTCCCCCTTCTGACTTGTACACAAAGAAACTTATACGTGTTTGTTTTCTGTTTTACTGGAACTCCAGAAGTGAGAAACTAAAAAGAGAGAAAGCGTGCAAACAAAACGTGAACAAAAGCGTATTATATATATATATATATCTTTTTTACTATGTGTTTTAAAAACTTTCACAAAGAATGTACATTTGCTTCTTTTGTACGCTACGGGCTGGTCATATTTTTAGGAAATATAACTTTTACTTGCTGTCTCTTAACTCTCCTGTGCGTTTAAATCCACCAAAGCAGTAACTCGTTTTAAGGAAAGCAATACAATTTTATCACCTCCAAGATTTAAGCCCCGATAGTTTATCAAGAAGTTGACTGCTGCTATATTATCAAAGGAACAAAGTGAACAAGTGGCACAATACTCTATCATAGAGTCCAGAAGAGTCTGGCAGAATGTATATCCCCACTTTGTAGCCAACTCTCAAAGAGATCTTGTCATGCCCCATCCAGGCAGCAGAGCTGCATATCTATGAATTTTCCAGTCTTGCTAGAGTTCCCCTTTGCTGTAATCCATTCCTGGATTTCCTTATGGTGGGCTAAGCATACTATGGCCGTAAGATGTGACTAAATCCCCAATTGTTATATAGTCCTAGGCTAGTCCTGTATTTATTGTGTGTAGCCTGTCTCTGTAACCTGTGTTCCTCATTCTGCAACCTGCTTCTACTCCTCTAGCTCTGTCCTGCCTTTTCTGTTATTAGCTCCAGATATCTCTATATCCTGTTATCTGTACTGCATACCTCCCCGCTGTTATTTCACGGTCCCAGTATGCGGCCAGAGGATCCTGATGGCCCAACACACAGGTGAGTGTGGTTACTCTGCATCTGTGTCTCCGCTCTATTGGGGCCATACAGACCACTGTAATAACCCACATTGCCCAATAATGGAATTGCAGAAGTCACCGGTAGTGCGTCTCAAGCCTTGTTTTCTACCATTTAGCAGTTTGCAGATCTAAAGGTTCTGGTTCCAGTCCCTCAGCTTATTCTCCGGTCTTCTGGTTCCCAAGATACTGGGGAGATTCCGTCTGATTATAGACTTAAGCTTACTGAACAGTTACCTTCATTTTGTCTGGTTCAAGATGGAAACCATAAGATCTTGTCTAGACTCATTATGCCTCCACGACTTAATGATCTCTATAAACCTCAAGGATGCTTATCTTCATGTTCCAATCCATCCATCTCATCAGCAATTCCTGCGCATTGCCGTTCCTCTGGGTTCAAGTATCCAGCATTTCCAATTTCAGGCACTTCTATTTGGTCTGTCAGCAGCCCCCAGAGTCTTCACAAAACTCCTGCTAGTAGTGGCGGCCCACTTCAGTCTTAAGGTATTTCGGTCATCCCGTCATGTCTAGATTCCTGCTTTTCTTCCACCGTCCAAGATCAACAGGATTTGTTTGCTGATCCACAGGGTACTCTCTGTGCACAGAAGCTCCTTAAGGACATGCATGTCTCTGCTGGGCAAGATGGCCTCCACAAGGTACGCAGTTCCTTGGGCCCTGGCCCACATGAGGATTCTTCAGAGCTGTATACTTCGTCATCTAGAGGGAAACCCATTCTCTCTGGACAGGCTTGTCCGTCTCCCTCCTCACGCCAGAGCGTCCCTCGCTTGGTGGCTCCAACGAGACACCCCTTATCAGGCAAGGAGCTTATCACCACGGACGCAAGCATCAGAGGATGGGGAGCCACATATCAAGGCAGATTCGTTCAAGGTCTTCTGTCTCCAGCTGTACAACCCCTTCCTTCCAACTGTCTGGAGTGGCTTGCGGTGGAAAGAGCCCTGCATCATTGGGAACAGCTGCTAGTTGGGAAGGACATTCTGCTATGTTCCGACAACCAGGCAGCAGTAGCTTATATCAACAAGCAAGGAGGTACGTTTGGACAGAGGCCCGTTTGATAACTCGGTCCGCGGTCCACCTCAAAGGCACATTGAATACTTGGATTTCCTGAGTAGAGCTCCTGTTCTGAGCGGCGAGTGGGGTCTGCATCCAGCTGGGCTTTTGGGTTTAATGTCCGGCAGTGGGGGATTACCCAAGATCTGATAGCCTCCATAACCAATTCTCAAGTTCCGGCCTTCTTTTCCCTCAATGCTCAAGATCATCTTTTGGTGGTAGATGTCTTTGCCCAAACTTGGAATTTACATCTCGTCTACGTTTTTCCTCCATTTTCTCTGATCTCCAAGGTTCTGCAGTAGATCCAGAATGACCGCACCTCTCTTATCCTAATAGCTCAGAGTGGTCGAGACATGTCTGGCATGTGGATTTGGTCACCCTCAGTTACAGGACCCTCCTGCTTGGAGAGACCTTCTTCATCAGGGTCAGTTTCTGCACCCAAATCCTGCAATCTTACAGTTGATGGCCTGGAGGTTGAACATGAAGGGGAACGTGATACTGAGGGCCCTGGGTTTCTCTATTCCAGTAGCTGAGACTCTTCTCAGTAGGGAGTAGGTTACCTCCCTCAGATATATTAAGATCTGGAAGGAGTTTTGCAGTTGGTGTGGTTCCAGAGGAACTCTTACTTGATCCTTTTCCCCAGGATCAATTCTGAAATTTTTAAAGGAGGGTTTTATTCATAGGCTTCAACCATCTACTATCAAGGTACAGATTTCTGCCATTAGTGCCTTGCTGGGATCAGTGGCGTCTCCAGCTTTCATATTTGGGGGGGGCAAGGGCGGTAACAAAAATATCACTCTCTCTTATATATTAGTTCTACTAATATGACAAAATAAGAGTATTAGTGAAGTTCCTAATAGATGCAAATAATGTCAAACTTCATCTACAGGTAAAAATACCTTTTCATTATCGTTATTATCACGGGTTATAAGCTGCAGTCTCACAAGCCGTCATATACAATAATGCCAAATATTATTTCCCAGAAAAGGGGAATTCTATATGAAGAAGACAAAATTCATCTCTATTCAGAATAATAAAACAATTATAATTACCACTTGCTGCTGTGGTCCAACTGGTCCTTGTAGAAATTAATCCAGGTTCAGTGGCAGGAAATGAAGTGGTAAGAAATAAATAATTAAAAGTCATATATGTTACAACTCAAAGTAACTCTGAGAGTAAAATATGGTAAATTTGGTGAATGAGTCCGTCAGGGTCTGTCTATTTCAGGGTGCCTTTATTTCAGGGTGAGTTCTTTTTTTTTTAGGGTCCTTCCCTCAATTATTAAAGACATAAGCTTTTAAAGACAGGGCTTATTATCATAGCCTCCACCTCTTGATTGGAATTCTCCAATCATAACTGTGGGTTTTACCCATTATAATTAAGACTTCTACTCATATTTACACCGTTGTAATTTCTTACTTTACCTCCGAGAGACACTCTGGTCTAAGAAATAACTTAAGACCATTACATATACGTTTGGAATTTATCCATGGTCACTCTTATCTTTAGATGTTACCTCCTAGATAGTAAATCAGGTCTTTGTAGTCACCCATATCTCCAGATGTTGCCTCCTAGGTAGTAAATTAGGTTTTGGTGATCTTATGACGTATCCCCCATTCCAATTTACATTCCTAAGGATATGTAGTGTCTACTCCTTAATTTTCTCATGGAAGATACCGCTAATTGGATCATATATACTGAGACATCTCTATACATTGTGACTGGCCTCCCCTTTTCTTGGGATTTTTGTCAAGGATCTTGGCTGTAACCACAGTCTTCTAGGGCAAATGAAGTCCAGGACACATCCAGCTCAGTTTCAATGTTTATTTTAAAGGAATAAACAGCAGCGGTTATAAGCAGAATAACAGTCTTTGCTTTAGCACTTGCTTAAGACAAAACAGGTCACAAGTTACCATCAATATGGCTTTTCAGAGAGAAACCACCCCTCAGTTCATCAGCTCTCCTAGCTGGCATAACAGTGGCTTCCTCCTCTGAATCAGGCTCAAACCCTTTAACCTTCTGCCTGCCAATTAATCAGCCACAGGTGAGCTGTTACTTAGTCCACACCTGTGGAGCTCCTGTCCAGAATACAGGCTCTGGACTGGATCAAAACAGCAATTAGTGCTGTTGGAGCACTGGCCCACCCTGCTCTTCCAGGTGCTCCGCCCCAAGGACCCTTACCATGTTTTGCAAACTGCCAGTAGTGCAGTTTGTAAACAAACAACATATTTCCCTGGGACATATTTTAAAGCAGGCTACTATTGACCAAGGCTGGTCTAATATACCTGCCATCTATCACTTTACCACACCTTTTGTCACAACATGAATACTTCTTTGTTCTCAATTATAGAGAGAACAAAGACAGAAAGACATAATCATTATATGATTAAAGAAAATAAAATGGCTCTGACTCCATTTTGTACTCATGTAAAATAAATATACATATATGGAATACATGTTTTGGGGCCAATTATAAAATGGTTTCGATATATATTAATATTAGCCCCTACTGTGGATATATGTTAATATAAGCTCCTGCTGCCAATATATATTAGCCCCTGCTGCGATATATATTAATATTAGACCCTGGTGCCAGTATATATAAATATAAACACTGCTGTCAATATATATAAATAAATATTTGCCCCTGCTGCCAATATATATATATATAAATATTAGACCCTGCTGCCAATATATTTTATAGTGAAAAAATTAGACCTACCCAAGCATTTCCTTGGGCCCCGTTCAACGCTTCCTTGCATGCAATCACTCCCTCCGCTACCAAATAAAAAAAATATTTGCCACACTGACTGCCACAAATCCTATATTTGCAGGTAAACATAAATAATGTATGGAAATATAGCCGATACATATGAACAGAATGACACAAAACCCAGCTTTGCAGGTATAAATCAATTGGAAATTTCATATAAACTCTGCATTGAAGGTATAGATAAACCCCCTAAATTACAGGCATAGATCACTGGTCACACACCCCAAAGCCAGCCCTGGAGTCCACACTGCCCACATAGAACCTGACCAGCACCCAAATTACACATTGTGTCAACTTTGTCCCCAAACAGCTGAACATACGCTATGTTTGTCACATAAACACACTATCTGTGCCATCTTTGTCCCCATTGCCTAAACACCCTGCTTATACCATCTTTACTTTTTTGACAAATCAACAAAACACTTTTACAGTCACTCACTAATTCACACAATCATTTATTCTTTCACACAAATTATTTACACATATTCGTTAATGCATCCACACATTAATCCATTCATTCTCTCTCTCATTCTGACTCTTTATTTCAATATTCTTGCCACCCTCCTTTCTCCCTATCTAACACCTCTCTCTCCCTCCCAATCTACCCCCTCTCCCTCCCAGCGGTGAGATCGCAAGGTCTCTGTCTTCCTGGTTCTGCCGCTGTCTGCGCGGCTTCACTGCTGAGCGCCGGATATAACGTCATATACCGGTGCTCGGCTTGAAATGCGAGTGAGAGGCGCCGAACGGTTGATGAGAACTTATTCCTCAGTGACCGCTCGGCACCTCTCTCTCCTCCGCGTCTATTCCAAAAAAAAAAAGACGGCGTTTCAATTGGGGGGGCACACGAGGGGGCACAGCATGATGTAGGGGGGCCATGGCCCTCTCGCCGACGCCACTGGCTGGGATTCGATCTCGTCTCACTAGCGGTCGTCCGATGTTTTTCCAAAGCTATCGTCCTTATGCGTCCTCGTCCCTGGGATCTTAATCTCGTTCTTCGTAGACTCATGTATCCGCCTTTTGAGCTTCTTCAGTCTGTTTCTCTACATTTGTTGTCTCTGAAGACTTTCTTTTTGGTGGCCATTAGTTCCGCCAGGCGTATTGGCGAACTTCAGACTCTGTCTACGAAAGTACCATTCCAAAGTTTCTTCCCAGATAAGGTTGTGCTCTCTTTGCCTCCGGAATTTATGCCCAAGGTACAGTCAGCCTTCCACAACAACCAGGAGATTGTGTTGCCTACCTTTTTTTCCTCCCTGATCAGCAGGAGAAGATGCTCTAGACCTTAAGAGTTGCCTCACTATTTATTTGGAATGTACTCTGCCCCTGCGTAAGGCCTCTCGCTTGTTTGTGGCCTCTTCCGGTCCCAACACAAGCTTCAACATTTCCAAGCGCTCCATTGCCCCAGTTTACACAAAGTATTCCGTTATGTGAAAATGTTTTGTAGATCTTTATTGAAGATTCATGTGAAGTTTAGCCGGGTCATGGATCACTTTTGTGTCCTGTGTCTGATACCATGACCTGGTAATATTTTATAACGTGTGTTAAGTTATAACCGACCCCAGAGACTGAATGTGGCTGCAGCTCCAGCCCTTCAAAGGGACAATCTTGTAACGTGGCTGGAGCTCTTAATCAGCCAGCACAGCCCTGTTTGCCCAGACAGCAGCCTCACTAAAGGGGCATAACACAGGCGGGGAAACCCATTATATCCCTTAATCCCCTCATCTGATCAATTGCCTATGCACTCTCTGAGCTGATGGGATTTGGGGTTGGGTTCTGTGTACACTGAGAACGTCTGTTGAAAGAATGTTAATAGAATCAAAGATCTATATAAGTTCTATGTTTGTAATAAAAGTTGTTCTTGTTTTACTACACGAATGGTGGTCTGACTGTTCCTTGGATAGCAGAAACTACCCGTATGAGGGGACTGACTGGTGATTCCTCAGCCCTCAAACAAACTCCGAGCATCTCAACTAGCTCGTGCAGCACCTCACCCCTGGCACATGAATCCCTATCTTTTGGGACAGCCGACCCTCGGCCATCCGATGCTACGAATCGGGCACATACGGAGGGAGTGCTCCTCTAACAACACTTCTCGACCGAGAGTTCCCTCCCGTCGGGCCCATCAGGGCAGCTGCTCATTGCCTTGAGGCTCCACCATCTCCCCCTCACCATGGCTGGATCGAGGAGGATTTCGGGGTGCTACATGAAGCCAACCCTATCCAAGCAGCTGCCTCGGACAACTGACATCATCATCGACAAGCCGTCCCGCACAAAGGCTATGAGACAGTGGAGCTACAATTGCCATAGTTCAACAGCAGATTGTCGCCGCTGCCAAGCAGACCAGCCACTCAGTTGCCATACGAGGAGCTGGAGGAAAGGTGTGCCTTCTGGTGTATTGGGAGACCGGAGCCCACGCAGTGGTGGTAGGTGTAATGAAAAACCTACCAAACCCGGATAATTGTGCAGTCATCACTTGACAACAGGCACGGAGGGCAGACAACGCACTTGAGGATGAGACCAAGGTGAGTACTCATACCCCTGACTGTTTCCCTACTGCCCCTACCTTTCCCTGGGCATCCCCTGCCGACTTTGCCCAGGAGACCATGCATGGCCGGTCCCTACAGGGTAATAGAGACTGGGAATATGCTGATCCCAGGGACAAGGGGAAAATAGGATTGTGCGGGACCAGGTATTGTTTTAACGTTTTACGGATGTGCAGAGAGAGACCCATGTTCCTAAATGCCAGCTGGTCGTGCCGCAGAAATATCAGCAAGAGATCATGCGTATCAGGCATGACATTCCCCTGGCAGGACACTTAGGAAGATGCAGGACCCATCACCGAGTCACCCGATCTTTCTTCTGGCCATGGCTGATGAAGGACATTCGGAAGTATTGTCACACCTGCGACACCAGCAAGCGAGTAGGGAAAAGGGAAGGCCAACCTAAAGCCTGTTTCCACCCACTATCCATAATAGATGAATCCTTCAGCAGAATAGCCGTAGACCTGGTAGGGCCACTAACCCGGCTTAGTCCTTCGGGGAAAAAGTACACATTGACAGTAGATTATGGCTGTCCCCTTGTCTAATATACATGCAGAAACTGTAGCCGATACCCTGCTCGGTGTCATCTCCAGGGTGGGTTTTCTCCCGGGAGATAATTTCCAAGGAAGGGTATGTGGTCCGAGATACGGGAGATGCTCGATCTGGGAGTTATCGAGCCGTCGTGGGCTTCCCCGGTAGTATTGGTGCCGAAGCGTTAAACGACAAGATGACAACGTCTACCCCATGCCCCGAGTAGATGAGCTATTAGACCGCATTGCTCGGGAAACTTTCTCACTACCCTCAATCTGTGAAAGGGCTAGTTGCAGATTTCGCCGGCCACCGAAGCAATTCCGAAGTCAGCATTCATCACCCCCTTCGGCTTGTACCAGTTTAAAGTTATGCCTTTAAGGATTAAGAATGACCCGGTGACCTTTCAGCAGATGATAGATCGGCTCCTCAATGGCCTTCAGGAATTTGCTTGTACACACAATGACATTGTGATTTATAGCAACAGCTGGGACGAACTCCTCACTTACCTGGGCGTTGTGTTAGACCACATCAGGGTTGCGTGTTTAAACATGAAGCTGACAAGTGCGCTATAGGGCTTTATGAGGTGTTTTATATAGACTACCGGATGGGCAGTGGGCAACAGCGACCTGAACCTTCGAAGGTAGGGTCAGTCCAAAACTAGCCCACCCCCAAAACCAAGACACAGGTCTTAGCCTTTCTGGGTACAGCTGGTTACTACCGGCAGTTCATCCCAACAACAGCTCAGTTGCCAATCCCCTGACTGACCTTTCTAAAAAGAAATTACCCCGACAGGTCCTTTGGTCTCCAGAGTCCAAAGCCGCCTTCCAACAGTTAACCCCTTCAATCCCAGGGGTTTTTGGTACCTCAAAGCCCGGAGCAATTTTGCCATTTTTGGGGTATGTCGGTTTAGCGATTATTCTCCTTTCCTGTGAATACCCATGTAAACTATATATTGTTTTTTCAAGGAGAGATAGAGCTTTCGTTCGATACTCATAGTTGGAATGATTAGCCTGAAAATTTAGGAATGAGAAATTTAGATAAAAACTTAGGGAAAGATTAGAAAAAAACTAATTATGTTTTACATTATTCCCGTGAACCTCACAAAATTACGGTAAAGTGATTCGAAAAATCCCCTCCAAGTTTATCAAATCAGTGGTCCTGATTTCAGAAATACCTAATTTATATAGAATTTTCCAGGACGTTTCCCAGCACCAGGGAGCATACTAATAAAGGCTGTACATTTTGTATAATTTTATTCCTAGGCTTAACGGGTTTGGGGGTGTGAAACGGTGCGGCAGGAGGGGTATACTGCTAAGGGCAATGCCGGAAGTAAGGTTTAGTTTAATTAATTTTTTTATTATCTTTTTTTATATATTTTTAGTTTAATGTTTTTGTATTTTTTACTATTATATTTTTTACACATTATAATTATTATAGATTAATAATATATATATTTTTTTAAATGAATTTACTTTTCTGTTTCAGGACGGGAGGGGGAGTGAGAGACATGGTTTCTCACTCCCCTCCCCGAGATCCCCCTGCACCGATTACACTATGATCCTCACAGACCTGCATAGAGATCACAGCATCTCTGTGCCTCTGTGTCCTCCGATGACCTTCCGGGTTACGTCAGCAGTGACGCAACCCGGAAGGGAATGCCCGATCGCGCGTTTGAAACTGCGCGATCGGGCAGTTAGCAATGTAACAGCTTACAGCTCAAACAACAGCCTGGTCTCCCGTTCAGCGGCAGGGCTGGACGTACCGGGACGTCCATAGGGGTTTCATAATATGCGTTTTTTGGACATCCCGGTACGTCTATAGGGGATTGAAGGGGTTAAAGAAGAAGAAGAAATAAGAAAGCTGCTACCCAGAGAAGTAGGGCATGCAGCAGTCGACGGAGGCGGGCAGGGAGATGAACGCGTACAGAGGTTGCCATGGAGATGCGTCTCCTCCCTACCGCTGACAGACGCTGGCAGAGGAGGAGATGAGTACAGGCGTTGCTATGGCAACATGTCTCCTCCGATTACGTCATTTTGGTGCAAAATTCAAATGTATAAAAGCCCTGATCCCCCAGTAACCTTTGCTCAGGTATCAGCTGGACTTTACCCTATACCCAAGCATTGTGTGCCCTTTTGTCAGACCCTCTTCAGTGATTTCAACCAGTGATTCTTGGGGCCTGCCTCGACCCTTGCTTTGTGACCTGACCTTGCCTTTTGGATCTTCCCATTATTACCGCACCTGGATTTTTCATGTGTGTTTGTTTCCTGCCAATAGAGACCAACCTGTTCCCATGGCTCACAGATGATCGTGACACTACCTAACTTTCCTGAACAGCCCCAGGCTGACCCGCTGAGGATCTGGCTGGGTCTGCCAAACTACGGGTCAAGGGGGGAGTTGTCACAACTTTGGATTGCAAATATCTGTTTGGGGTACAGGGCTTCCCGTCATAGCTAACTTTTTGTTTATTACTATCCTGGCCACTTCTGCCAAGTACCACAGTGGTTTCTTTAATTCTTTGCTCTTACTGACCAGTCTAATACAATTTTATGTTTCCTTCAATAATTCAACTTTTAAAAAAATCCAATTTCTCCATTTAAATGGCACAAGTCTGATAATGACTTCTTGACACATTCTCATTTTAGAAAAGTCAGCTTTTCTAAAATCTAAAACTTTTGTTTTTGTGTGGTGTGAATCATTGTTTGTTTATTAGATCCCAAACTTTCAACTACAGTAATATCCATATAACAAATCTCCATTTTTGAACACTAAATTTAATATGGCCTCCTTAAGAGTTGGATCCTCAACTACCTGTTATAAAGATAATCCCAGTAGGGAGTATAGAATATCTGCACTCTGGGCACAACCAGCTACTTTGGTTTTTCAGTTCACATCAGGAAGATTGAAGTCACTCTTGATTAGAATTCCCCCTTCACTGTCATTTTAGCTATTTCCACAATTATCTAGCTCTTCTACTTGTCCAAGGTTCTATAAATCACACCTACTCGAGTTACTGTATGTTTACCAAATTGTAATGTAACCCAAACTAACTCACCAAATGGTGTTAGGTTAGATTTTATGTTATCATTCACAGATAGGGAGGGCAAGAAAGGGGCGGGATTGCCCTTACTTTTCTATATAACTCGCCTGGTATTGATATGTCCCAGTAATTTTTACTTATTATACCATGTCTCAGCAACAGTCACTAAATTTAAATTCTCAGTTGCCACTACTGTCACAAGTAGCGATCTTGTTCTCTAAACTGCAAGCATTTCTACACATGACTTTAAGCATGTCATTTAACATTCTGTCCTTGTTTTGAGAGCAAAATATATGCTGTGACGGAACCCCCCATCACAGGGGGCCACTGGGGAGGCCTGACAGCCAGCCTCCTCCCTATTGACTGTGGGCCATGACTTTGTAAAGACTTCTGTGGCTACCCCGGCAGTATATCATGTCATCACTTGCTGAGGGGATTATCTCCGACAGCCAGGATCTGCAACCAGGGAGTGGCGCCATTGTTTTAGTTTAATGTTGTATAAGTCAGTCTCCCCCCCTTCCCCCAGTTCCACCACTACAGACATTTACACCGGCCAAACTTAGAACTGATTTGGGCCAGTAATAGATAGTAGAGGTTGGGACCCTATTGTATTCAGAGCCGGCCTTAGGTGTTCTGGCGCCCTGTGCGGACTACTCCTCTGGCGCCCCCCCATCCCAAAAAAGGAATAAAAACTTGTAACAAAACTCCCCTTTCTCACTATCTATCCCCCTGTATCACTATCTACCACCTCTGCCCCTTCTCACTGCCCTCCCTCTTCTCACTGATCCCCCCTCTGCCCCTTCCCCTTACTTACCTTGTTGAGTCCTGCAGTGGGAGCGGGAGGCGTCCGTCTTCCCGTGGTGCGCGCTTCACAGCTGAGCGCCGGAACAGCAATCACATTCCTATCATGCCCAGGCATATCCAGATTCCAGGATGTATTGGCAGACTTGGCATGATAGGAGTATGATCCTATCTACCCCTTCTCACTCCCTTCTGCCCTATCTACCCCTTCTCCCT
>VKOC01002489.1:0-27552 GCA_009364415.1 Spea multiplicata | reverse complement strand
CCACTCTGCCTCCAGAAATGCCTTATACCCCTATATGGCACTCTGGCATTTAGAGGGTTAAAAGGCATATTATGGGGAAGAGTGGCATATAGGGAGGTTTAAGGCATTTCAGGAGGCAGAGTGGCATATAGAGGGTTAAAAAGGCATTTCTGGAGGCAAAGTGGCATTAAGGGGGTTAAAAGGCATTTCATAGAGCACTCGGCCTCCGAAATGCCTTATGCCCCCCCATTTAAACCCCCCCCCAAACTTACCACTACGTCTGACTCCCTGGTGTGTAGCCGGGGCAGGAGGTAGACGTCTACGCGATTTGCATAGGCAACTTCCGCTGCAGCCGGAAGGAGGTGCGGTTAGCAGCGGGGGTTGTCTGCGTCCATCGCGCAGACCTTCCCCGGGTGTCAAAACTATTGAAGGTAGCTTACTTCCTTGAAAAAAAAGATCTTTTTATTACTAATAATCTCATATACAGTGTTATGAAACATTTTGAAATCATACAGTGGATTTTGTTTTAGAAAAATTTGGAAACATAACTAATGTGCATTGCCACAGTGATCACAGGGTGCTCATCCTAGTAATGGCGGAAAATTAAGATGGCTAGTCCCATGGTATTCACAACATGGGTTTGTAATACTTATATTAGAAGGTTAGCAGCCATACAGAAATTTTGATAGCGGTACAGTTAGTCTGAAGGAAAAAGTCCCTGACCTGCAGAGTCTACAGTCATAAAAAGCACAAGTTTGTAAAAGAGATTCAAATGGTAAATCTAGCAAGGTCTAAGACCGGGAATATGTCAGACACACAGCATCAACATCCCTTATTACCAGTTCATCAAAACATATTACTATATTTGATATTGTAAGCCTGTTCCAGCAGAACCATCCTTGTTATATCCTGTTTACCCATTGTACAGAGCTACAGAATATGATGACGCTAAATAATAATAATTTATAAATGTCATTCTATATTACTGTTTCAGGAATGGCCTTCCCTGTTGATATTCTGGAAAACTGCAGTCATGAAGAACTGGAGAGCTTATCAGAAGATTACTTGTCTGATCTACGATGCTCTGATCCTGAAAATCCAGAGTACTTATCATTGGGAGATAATAGCGAGGTAATACTGGTGCAATGTATTTTATGAATAAATGACCCAGCTTGAAAAAATAACATTGCAAGAAAAAAAAAATTGTGCTATTTGCCATGACAGAGGCCTGTGCCATCTTTGCCACCAAAATGTAGGAGTAGGAGAACAAGTCCTAGTGGCGTGTGGGGGGGGATTCATGTGGGGGGGCAGACTATTTGTTCTGTAGGGGCCCCACAATCTCTGAAGATGGCCCTGCTTCCAGACGTAGTAGAGGCTAATACATTGAGGGAGAAGATTAAGGACTGATTAAAGAGTCTTTACATACAGAAAAATTGGCACACTAGATGGACCAAATGGTTCTTATGTACCATCAAATTCTGTGTTTCTAAAGCCTTGACTCTTAAAGGCAGCCTTTGTACAATGTATGATAATGTCCATGCTTCTATTTTTTATATATTTCTTTTTCAAATATGGTATTTAGTGATAAAAGTGTTAAATTCAGCAATAGGTAGTAGGTAGATCAGAACGTTAAAAACCATGCTGATGTTTGACAGAAGATGTTTATGAATTAATTATTTTTGTTAACAAATACATTAGAATGTTGGTCCAAATACCAATTTGCTGAATGTGATATTTTTTGTAGATCCCAATAAGCCTTTCCACGGTTGGTTTTGTTCCGCTTTATGGAGGGGATCAGACACACAAAGTTCTTGCACTTTTTGCACCGGAAGATAACCTTACAGGTACAGTGTAAAGGTGTTGGGAATCTGGTTTCGAAATGTTTTGGTATAAGCAATGTGCAGGACACAGGGAAGAGAGCCTTTGTTAGTTCATTGCAGTTCCCATCGTCATCAGGCAGCCTTGGATCTGGCTGAGAATAATGGCTGGTGCCATATAAACAGCTGGAATAAGGAATGCATTTAGTGTTTTAAATACTATCCTGTAGTCAGTATATTGGTGCAGATGGAACATAAGCCAACTTAGATCAGATCACAGCATGTGTTGAGCAGAAACTAATCTCTTCTCATATTATCTAGGTATATATATGAGGCTGTAGAAACTGTACCAAAAAATACGTACAAGTGGAATGGTAAAACAATATTATATCTAATGAACATGAATATATGTATTTAAAAACCTATAAGGTCCCCGCCCTTAATTCATAATGCACCTTACTTATAGATATGCCACTCTGCCCCCAGATATGCCGCGCTTACCAACGCATCCCCAGACTCCCTGGTGTCTAGCGGGGGCAAGTGGTGGACATCTCATTGATGTGCGTAGACAGCCTCTGCTGCTGCTCGCCACTTCCGCCGGGGTTTTCCATGGGCACTCCTTCATAGAAACCTCCGGCAGAAGTGCCAGCACCAGCGAAAGTCACCGGCTGCCAGAGAGGAGGATACAGGTCCCCTGCGGCGCTGCTGTGGTGGCGTACAGAGCCAAAATGATGAAAATTTTATCAGTGTCCAAATATTTCCAGACCTAACTGCATATATATATATATATATATATATATATATACTATATATATATTTATTTATTATATAACTGTTTGGCCTAATAATTAGTAGTCTTTACCTGACTGTTCATTTTAATCATGCAAAAACAGATGTAACATTCAGTTAAAGTAAAAAGTAAATCTAGGCTGCTGGGTGATGGGGAATGCCAATTAATAATAATGATGACAATAATAATGTATGGCAAATCTCAATCTTCTAAATCTTTCTATAAAACAACTTATGTGTTGCAATTTTTAGATAAATATGTTTATTTTCTAAAAGTTAAAATACTTAATGAGTGTAACTTGTCCAGCAGTAAAATCCACTTATATCTTCAGTGTACATTCTTTAAAGCTTGGTTTTTCTTTTTTAAAGCTGTGGCCCTGTATCTCGCTGATCAGTGGTGGGCAGTTAATGATATTGTGAGAACATCTAATCCGTTGAGGGAAGGACTTCAGCAGGTAAGCAACTTTTTAGGTTTCTGTATAGTTCATCTTTTTTCTGAGATGGACATGGGACACGTATATGATATGGAATACAAAAAAATACAGATTTTGTGCTCCCTAATCACTACGCGCCAGCTATTGATGGCGAGCGCGGGGATGACGTCATGTCCCGCCGCTCTGCATCAATTGCCGGCGCGTAGTGATGAGGGAGCAGTAAAGCAGAGGTCTGAAATGACAGACCTCGCGCTCCCACAACTGGATGGAAGATAGAAGATGAGAAAGGTAAGAGATGGGGAGAAAGGGGTGTAAGTGCAGTGTATGTGTATATATGTGTGTGTAAGGTCAGTGTATGTGTATGGTCAGGTGTGTGTAAGAGCAGTGTAGGTATTTGTGTGTTTGTAAGCTGGTGTGTATATATATATATATGTGTGAGTGTGTAAAGGCAGGGGTGTGTGGTGAGGGCAGTGTATAAATGTGTATGTATGGACAGGCGTATGTTAATATGTGTAGATATATATATATATGTCTGTGTGTAAGGGCAGTGTATGTAAGTATATGTCTGTGTATTAGCAGTGTATGTGTATGGACAGGTCTGTGTAAGGGCAGTGTATGTGTATGTTTGTAAGCTGGTGTGTACGTGTATATGTGTAAAAGAAGGGTTGTGTGAGGGCAGTGTATGTCTATACATGTGTGTGTGTGGACAGGCATATGTTAGGGAGAGCTGACCCACCCAATCCAAGTAGGCTTTGTATACAACCAGCCAATCACCGGTAAGGTACATCGCTTGCCGTGATTGGCTGGTTGTTGTATACTGGGTAGAGGGGTAGTCTTATACGGAGAGTATAGCCCAAACTCTATATCATATACACTGGAAAATACGGTATATATTTTATTTTAAACTGAATATGAAAATAAGCATTATGTTCAACAATTCTTTTCTCATATGATAAGGACATTGGCAGTGGCAGCAGCACACGGGTTCCATCTGAGAAGCCACCAAACATCTGGCACCCATCTTGTTTAATATAAGTATATTAATATACATTTAGATTAAACAGGATGGGTGCACGAAGTTTGGTGGCTTCTCAGATAGAACCCTTGTGCTGCTGACATTGAGAATGAGCTGAGCAGATTGTCAGTATGCATACAGCAACAAAAGACCCACAAGCCATGCCCAAAGAACATGTTTATTGTAGTCCTTTGCCACATTAGTATGATTAAAGTTGCATAAACACTGTTTTTGCTTAATAAAATTGGACACACTTAAAAATGTAATAATTTCAGTGCAAATGCTCATGTTATTAAATAAAATCCTTTTCATGAATAGACTCTGCTTAAAAAACAAACATAATTTATATGGGTCAAGTGACACACACACTGTTGTTTACAGTAATTTTGCACTCAACAAACTTCCTTTCCATGGTTATTACACAGTGTTGGTATTTTAAGGTCTGCAAATTGGTTTCATGCAGAAAATTGGGCACTCGGGCCCAAAAACGCTCACCATCACTGGTGTAGACCATAAAATTAAAGATCACGCCTCTGTGACATTGCCATCTATAGGGCAGAAATTAATAGTGAATATGATGTGTGGTACCCTGAGCTAATAACCCTGTGTTATTTTTTGATCTATTCAATTGTAGATTGAGAATTTATCACACATCTGATATTCTTTTATACTGGCATAATGCCACTGCTGCAATACACTAAGCAGAGGCTATCTAGAATTGTTCTGATATTCACAGTGCCTACACATGGTATCAAAAAATTATCCGGAACTAGACAAGCATGCAATATGATATTATGGGTGTTATCAAGGGATTCAAAGATATGTGTGTTGTGGGTTTCTTGTAATGAGTTTCTAGAAATTTGAAAAAAGTTCCCTCTTGATAAGGAAGGATTAACCTGTATTATTATTTTTTACATGTTTTTGTAGGCCAGGTCCCTTGGAGAAAGAGTGGTGCTCTATGTCTTGAATCGAATTATATATCGGAAACAAGAGATGGAAAGGAATGAGGTCCCCTTTCTATGCCACAGCAGCACAGATTATGCCAAGATTTTATGGAGGAACGGAGAGGCTGTTGGCTTTTACTCGGTCAAACCTTCAGGTGGCTTCTTTGTAACTTATTCCATGTTCCACGTAAATATCCATTAGAGTGAAGCAGATACCAGGATTACAATTCACCTGATGACAAGATGCAAAAATTATTTTATTATTGGATAATTTTGGACACATATCCCTCCACAAAACAAATCATTAGTATGTTTAGTCATTTTATATAGAAAATGCAGAACTTTGGTCCTGTAGATGTTTTAGTCTTATTTTAAACTCTGGTTCACTATAAGGTTAATCAACCTTGTGTATTGTGAAACTCCCCAAAATGCATGTGATCTAGCAAATAAAGTCACTTGTTTTGCCTATGGGCACTTTAGAAATGAGTTGGACCCCAAGGACCATGTTCCTACTGTAGGTCACATATAATGAAAATTAAAATGGACAAATATTTAATTACAACCCCCTTACATTTCTACTCAAAATCAGTTCAATTTTGCTGCGGCGGTATTGTTTGCACCCGCATATTCACATTCCCTACCTATTCTCATTCTGAAGACCAGGAAGGATGCCCATGGACCACTGCTTGAGCAATGCTGCATTCACATTAGAACCAAATAACAAATCAGTATTGAAGTTGTAACCTGATGCTATTACTTTCTATAGGTCAATAGCGATCACTAGTGTTTCAGTGACCCCAATGTGCAACCAGTCCTAGAATATAGCACAAAGTGCCAAATAACACAGTGTAACACATTACTCGCATCTCAATAATAATCATGTTGTGTGATTATATTGCTAGGAAGCATGTGTGCTGCGTATCTCACCCAGAGTTATCGGCTTCCGGTTCTGGATACCATGTTTGTAAGAAAAAGATATCGGAATAAAGGATTTACGCTGGAGATGCTGGAAGATTTTGTAGATTCATTTACAGAAGAAACTCTTGGCCTGAGATATCCATTGTCACATGTAATGCACACAGGTAGGTGCAATGTTCTTATTTGTAGTGGTAGTGGGCACCTCAACAGCTTTATAACTGTTGTTCCATACATTATTCTTTAATAGGTGATTATATTTTAAGGAACTTTAAGTTAAGGGTCTCTTTTAAGTTAAGGGTTTTACCGATATTGTACTAGTGGTTTAATTTCATAGCAGTTTCCACCATACACCTTGTGCCTTTAAAATTAAAAATGTTTTATGCGGTGTTATGGCTATCGGTAAAATGTGCAGGTTGGGAAGCTGACCTGGAGAGATATATTTATATCTAGACAATAAAAACCAAACATAATATTTAATGTATAC
This sequence comes from Spea multiplicata, assembly GCA_009364415.1. Lineage (NCBI taxonomy): Eukaryota > Metazoa > Chordata > Amphibia > Anura > Pelobatidae > Spea > Spea multiplicata. The sequence continues at coordinate 21,172 of VKOC01002489.1, read as the reverse complement.
ATATAGAAAAAATTGTGAAAGCGCCCAAAATATAATAAATGAATATACTGTATATTCTTCCCAGAACAAATTATACGTATTCTGAAGATCTTTGGATGCTTAAGAAGACAAAAAACGGACAATAAAACAAGGATAAAAATATAGTGTAGTATGTCAAAATCCAAGGTTATTTGTATTAAAAATATAGGAGAGACTCTTACACTTTTTAGGGCACTCACTGGCCCTTTAATGATTTGTTTTTCTGTAATGCAGGTTGTAAATATGTCCCCACCAAAAAGAATTATATCGTGGAAGTGGCTAGAAACGGCTCTCTCCGAGAGATTGCAAGACAGATACCAGGAGGTTAAAAGAATATAAATATCTTTCATAAACAAATGAAATGTTCCAGCTTACATTAAAAAGTCTTAAAGATGTCCCGTTATCCTTCGCTCGGTATTGTGCTAAAAACCGCTACCGTTCCAATTTCATGTGTGGCGTATAATGAATTTCCGGGTATACTGTTCATCCCCTTCTTTTGACGTCAAATGCACAACGCGTTTCGCTCCAATCGCTTCCTCGCGTACCTGAGGAAGCGATTGGAGCACATGTGAGGAAGCGATTGAAGCACACGTGAGGAAGCGATTGGAGCACACCTGAGAAAGCGATTTGGGAGCAACATGTGAGGATAGTGATTGCAAGCACACGTGAGAAAGCGCATTGGCAGCACATTGTGAGCGGAAGCGATGGATGCACACGTGAGAAAGCGCATTGATGGAGCACACGTGAAGCTTATAGCGATTACGAGAATAGCACACCTGAGAACAGCGATTTGGTAGCAAACATGTGATGGAGAGTGATTGAAGCGACACGTGAGGAAGCGATTGGAGCACACCTGAGGAAGCGATTAGAGCACACGTGAGGAAGCGATTGGAGCACACCTGAGGAAGCGATTGGAGCAAAACGCATTGTGTGGTTTGACGTCAACAGGAGGGGGCGAACAGTATACCTGAAAATTCATTATACACATGAAATCAGAACTGTAGCAGTTTTTAGCACAATACCGAGTGAAGGATAATGGGACATCTTAAAGACTTTTTAATGTAAGCTGGAACATTTTATTTGTTTATTAAATATATTTATATACTTTTAACATCCAAGTATCTCTCTTGCTATCTCTTGGAGAGAGCAGTTTCTACAACACAGCAAAGGGCTGTTTACAGATGTATATGTAAATAGTGAACTTACTTTCTGAAAAGTGGAAAATGGTAACGCAGATATGTTAGTCAATGTGTAAATAACTTTTCTTGGGATTGTTTTACAGCCTGTAAGCAATACTTAGAGAAATACCCTGGAGATCAGGAGCTTCTGTGGGAGGTTGAAGGAGTAGGACATTGGTTTCAGAGAACGCTGATTGCAAGTATATTTCAGAAGGAAGCCCGGAGATTAGAAGGTACAGACACTATAATGAAAATGTATTTATAGTATTCTAAAAATGTGCAGCCGTTAAACCTTCAAGTAATTTGAAATGTACGAGCACCTCCCGTACAAATTGTGACTTTAAGTTAGAACCGCGCCAGATAAATATAACGATTGGCAAGGATTCTTCCCTGAATAAATAACGTGTATGTTTTAGGCTGTGTTCTTTCTGCTGGTGGCTACGATTAATTGGGGGGGTAAAGCTAAGCTTTGCAACAGACATTGAAAAAAGCTTTTATTGTAAAAAGTTTATATTCCGTTCCAAAGTTTACCTGCTTCTCTATTTTTGAATTCTGATTTGATGCTTTTTTTGTTAATGTTTAAAGAAGATAAGCCTTTGCTGATGGCCCTTAAGGGTCATAGTCTTTCCAAAGGGTCAGGTTTTAATTAGTAATAATTATACCAGGTTACCTGATTTGGCCCTGTCGCTCTGCATCCTGCTGGCTTTGATATCTTGCTTACATGACAACATGCAAACCTCTGGTGGGCTGCTGGGAAGGAATGTAGTGTAAGTCAACTCTAACCCTAAATGGAACTAAAAGTGAGAAAGTTATCTGTTTTTCCATTTACAGAAACATTAAAAAGTGAAGTCACCCTGTCATGCACTGAAGCCTCCTCAGAACTGTCTCCTCCCGAACCTGTAGCTCCTGATGAAAGGACTTCAGAGATCCAGAAACAGGCCAGTGAGCAAGATTTAACAGAGAATGCAGAGGTACCACTCGCTTGAGCCATGTTTTGGCTGAGACACCACTATACAGAATGTATGCATAAGAACGGGTGAAGTCTCATGGAAAAAAATATTTTTCTTCTTGATCATAAAATACAGTGATGTATAAAGTAATGTAGGTTCTCATTGCCAAAAATGGTGTTCCAGTAAGTTTCCCATATGTGTAGAAAAAAGGCATAGCTCTGTGGTTTTATGCTTTTTTTAGAGGTGCTACTGAAATAGACCCTAGGGTCATGTGTAGGGTCATTTAAAGTGATAGGACCTTTATTCTGGGGAAAAAAAGAGCATGCTATAAAAATGTCTGCAAAGGAGCAAATATTGTTTCATTACTAACTGCTTTATTTTACTGAACAGGTGGAACCACAAACTGAGAATAATACTCTTAAGGTCGGTGCTTCTGGAGGTAAATAACTCACCAAAATTAGTTACTTTTATAAACCATAATCATATGAGTTGAAAATACTTTACAGGAATTGTTGTTTCCAAATTTCACTTTTCACTTGGGGTATATTCACCGATTGATCGTTTCTACTTACAGTTGTACAAATTTACTGATGATATCTATCAAATTCTTGAATGACATCAGCAGTTATGAAGCATTGCTATTGCTAACATACAACAGGCCGCCTAAAATGGTCTTTAGTGAAGATATGTTCTCTGACTGAAAAGGACTTTGTGCAAAATACATGAAAGAGCCATTTGAACTTCAGACTCTTTTTTTCTTTTTTTCAGATCAAGGTGATGTCACACCTGTTTCTACTCGTACAAGAAGCAGCCACTTAAAGCGTCCAAAGATTGGAAAGAAAATTCTGGAACCAGAACAGGAGGAAGCTGATACAGAGGATAATAGCCCCTGTCAGGATCCCTTTAAGAAGTAATGATGTTACTCTTTACTGCCTACGTCTAGCCCTCAAAGACTATGTGATGGCAATGGATAACCACTGCCACTTTGTAAGATGACCGTTAGTACCTTAGAGTGACCACTTGACCTGGATTTACCATCAGTGCCCAATCATTGTCTGTTCTCTCAACTTTTTTAACTATGTTAGATTGTTCTTTGTCTTGAATTTCTAATCTTCTCCAGTGAAAAACACCAATCAGGACCACAGCTTCAAAGACTTCTTAAGCAGGTTTATTCAATAACAAAGTAATATACATACAGTACTGGTTGATGGAACAGATGGTGGTCACAGGTGCTATAGGCTCAGTATTCTTGGTGAGATGAAGGTGAAAGAGACCTTGCCTTTGGTATTTTTTTACATACAGTTAGTGTTCAAGTTCTTTACTATATTTAGGCAATGTATGCATTTAGGAACTCCTAACGAAGCAGTCATAGGATACACCAATATACCAAGGGATCCTCTAAATAGCTACATTACGTGTTCAAAAACTTATGTTCCCAGTACTTAGGTGGCAGCCAAGCCTAAAGTGTGTGACAGAATAAAAGTAAAAAAAAGATTTCTTACAAACTATAACTCAGAAATGAATAGTGAATGAGTTGAATCAAGACGATTTGTTGTGAATATGATAATAGACCCATCTGATTATAGATGACAGGAAAACAAGCTAATCATAATTGTTGTATACTGTACAAAAGTGTGATTTTAACACCATGTTTTTGTTTTTACATAAAGCTACCCGTTTGCTTTCCTCCCTTGACCTATCTTCTGTTCACATATTAACATCACTAAGAATACCGGTATTTCATCACTGAAGTTGAAAACTGCCACTTCTTGGCATAACCATATTTGATCTAACACACGTTTTATTTTGTAAAGATTATAGCTGACTGTTTGATATCTATGTTACCTGTTTATGTTCTTTCTCTGCAGCCTGGAATCTAAAGAACAAATAGTGGAAAATTTTAATGAACTTATACAACAATTAGCAGAAGAAAAAGATGACTCGGATATGGCCAAACTACAGGAGGAGATATCTGCTAAACCAGCTGAGCAGATGTTACAAGAAAATCAAGAGATTCCGAAACTACCAGAGAACTGTGAAGATAAACAGGTAGAAGCCATTGTTCCGAGTCACTGTAATTTCAGAGATTTAGTCCATGTTTTATATTGTAAATATAACACAGACACAATGGATTAGAGCGCAGCATGATTTATTTCCCATATTTATAAACATAAAATCCAAAGGCAGCTTTTATACAACACATATTTTATACATGACCTCTTGGATGTGTTGCCCATTATGTGTTGTAAGTATTATGTTAAGCAAATAAACCTTAGCAAATTTGTCATTTTACTATTTCCTCTGTTTAATCCCATTAAAAAAATAAGAAACTTGTACTGAATAATAAGATTTTTTTCTGTTCTTATGGCCGCAACCTATTTGTTCCCCGCAAAAAAATTGAATTTGGATTCATTTTACTCGGTTAAAGGATTATTTCTAGGAACGGTCTGTGCATTCAACAGTACTGAGAAAGATGTTTCTAACGCACAAAGTTTAGTTGCAAAGTATTGCAGGGAAGTAGCCGTCTTGCTACACTCTAAATGCTGTCAGCCAAAACATGGCTGATGTAGGAATACCCTCCATGCTGCTGCATATTAACATAAATTCTTAAATACATGAAATTTGTGATAAGCACAAAATTCTGAATATACACCGCATACTCATCACCAACAGTTATGCCAAATTAAGGCCTGCGTCTGCAAACTAAAATTGCTTCTTTTGATAAATTTCAAACAAGATCCTCTATTATAATATAAAAATGAAATGTTTCAGAAACATATTTAGCTTTAGGGGAAATGGGTAGTAAATGTTTTTGCCGGTGACTGATAACCGTAGCCCAGTAACTGTTATTGTAGGACATGGAGATGGAACCTGTGAACGGAGACATGACAAAAGACATCTTCCAGTCTGAAGTGTTGGAGACACAAGAAACAGCCAGAGAGGCCTTGGACACGGAATCCAACCTGGATCCTGGAGATGCAGAGGAGAAGTCTCTGACCACACTTGTGTCAGTGAGCATGGATCTGGAAAAATCATTTGAAGATTCATTTACTGATCAGGTAACAATGAAAGTGTTATTGCAAACGTCAGTTGATCAGAGTGTATAAGTTAGCCATCTTATGGCATGGATAGATTTGTGAAGCATACAAACACATGGATAGAACTCGCAGAAAAACATAATTCACAGGCTTCTGTTGTCCCTGAGCTCGCCTTTAGACATTTATGATTTAACACAAATGCAGTGCCTTTCACACTATAACCATTATAGGCATGTTACGCACAAACTAAGAGGCAAAAAACTGCTGGATCAAGAAGTACTACTTGTTAGGGTTTGTGAGATGCTCAGATCTCTGTATAATGTTTAATAGTACAGAACGGAATCTGATGGTGGTTAGTGCCACAAATTCAGAAAACATCCTGATTTAGGGACATGCTTGCCATAAAATATATAGTCTGTTTTAGTATGTGGTATAAGACAGAACCTTACACTATTTACAGGTTTTAAATACAGAAGATTTAGAAACGTCAGAGCATGAAACCATGACCCCTGGGACTGAGAATACAGATACAAGAGCGGAAGATGACTTTAAAGAGAAGATAGAAGCAAAAAACACAGAAGAATCGATCCCAGTACAGAGAGGAGAATTCTCTGATAATGGCCTCTCGACATACGTGGAGGTCAACCCCACCGAGGTGTGTGCTACATCTGATGATACTTCCACCCTGGACACAGGCTCCCCAGAAGAACATGTCGTTAATGTCTCGGAGGATGCGCTGCCAGTACTCCGGCAAGGCCCTTTACTTGTGGTTGAACTTGAAGATGTGGCATTCCAGCAGTCGGATGCACAGAAAAGCCATTCTGGGGATCAGTCGGAGGAGTCTGCGGTGGAAAATGATCAGTCGGCACAGAAATTGTTGGAGATTGGGGGAGAAAGCAGCTCAGAGGACGTGGAAACAGAGGCCCCCGTAATAGAAAGAAGGGGCTTGCGCAGAAAGGCAAGAGGTTTCAAAGGACCTGCCAAGAGAAGAAGCAAATTATCAGTTTAGCTATGGATCCTATATCCGACACATTGTTATTCACGCTATTTCTAAAACAGAATTAATTTAGATTTTTTTAAGGCTCTATAAAGTTAATCAACATAGATCAGGCATTTGTAATTGTACAATTTTAAAGTTTTCTGGTTGACGTTATTTGTGGTGTTTTTATTATTATTATTTTTTAATTTGTACGTAAAATCAGATTACTTTTTTTTTACACAAATTATAGTTGGACTGGGCATTGTTGGAGCCATATGTGGCCCCATTAAACCTGCTTTAACAATTATTACCATACACGCTTAAGAATTATACAGCTTGCCATGTCAACCTTACTATTTTACTGTAGGTTTTCAATAAAGTCAGAAAATATGAAGTAAGATCAACCAGATCACCTATGCTATCATAAAAAAATGACTAGCTTTTGACATCCTAACCTTTACTGTAGGCACTTGAATGCCAAATTTGTAGCACAACTGCAGCCAAAATTATGATAAAAAAGGCATGGGCTTCAGTCCTAAGTCTTAAAGAAGAAGCTTGGAACATCTGCACTTTTACCTAAGGTTTTTAAAAATGTTATTATTACTAATGCTTTTTGATACAGATGTATTTAGACGGTTAGCACAATGCATAATTTTATGATTTAAAAATGTTATATGTTTGCAAAACTACTCTGGTTATGGCTATATAAATATGGCCTAATGTATTGAACCATTAAATCTATAGGTTTCTGGTCAAGTTTTATTTCACTAAAAAAATATCCCTTTTCATACCGACGGGTTAGAAATTGTTCCCAATCTTGTTTAATCAAGCAAGAAAGTTGTTTACTAGAGGTTTACAAGTAACTGAATTTACACCCAAGTGTGGAAATTGTGGAAGATATGTGAGTGACGTGGTAGGTGCAGTATTTGGAATACTAGAAATGAATGATGGATGTCCAAATGCTTAAACTGTAATATTGGAGCAGAAATATTCCAAGGGCTGGATGTACTAAAGTGCAAGTGGAAGAAAGATTAGTGAAAATAAAGGTCTCATCCAAGTAACTACGCAGAGTGAAGAAACTCTCCAGGTTCATCATACATACCAGGAACCATTGTGTCCCATTAAAGCCCATTGGGGGGCTTCCACATGCTGTTAATCTGGTGCAGTCGTACAAATGCCCCACGTGACACAGAACGGAGAACTCTCATTCTTAATGCTTAAATAACATCTGCAAAACAAGTCTTAACTCCACAATTAAATGTTAATTTTCTGTAATAGTTTTCTGTCTCCACTGATAAAAATTGTACACCAGGAAATAGATTTAAGGTATGATTATCAAAATACACATAATAACCATTTCCAAATACAAACGTGTAGGTCTCCAAACCGTTCCAGAACTTAGTCTGTATATTGCCTTTGTAATATGTGATGTGTCCCCCTTCTAACTGTCTTTTTAAAGTGTTTAATCACAATGTTTTGACAAATGTCAATAAAACCAGCAAAGTGTGGGTGCTGGCAATGGCTATTTTGCTGTTCAAGTTAGGTTATATATGTGTTTGTATGGTGTTTTACAAATATACAAGTCTTACAATGTTCCACACACCACCCAAAGTAACCTAATAAGTTACTACCATCCAACTTGCTACTCTATTAAGGTAATATACACCGATCAGTCATAACATTATGACCACCAGCCTAATATTGTGTAGGTCCCCCTTTTGCCACCAAAGCAACCCTGACCCGTCGAGGCATGGACTCCACTAGACCTCTGAAGGTATGCTGTGGTAACCAGCACCAAGACATTAGCAGCAGATCCTGTAAGGCCTGGATCAAACTTGTTTGTACAGCACATCTCAGAGATGCTCGATTGGATTGAGATTCCTGAACCATTTTTTCTTTATGGCAGGGAGCATTATCCTGCTGAAAGAGGCCAATGCCATCAGGAAATACCGTGTTCATGAAAGGGCTTACATGGTGTGCAACAATGCTTAGGTAGGTAGTATGTGTCAAAATTACATCCACATGAAGGGCAGGACCCAAGGTTTCCCAGCAGAACATTGCCCAAAGCATCACACTGCCTCCACCAGCTTGCCTTCTTCCCATAGTACATCCTGGTGCCATGTGTTCTCCAGGTAAGCGATGCACACAGAAGCAGCCAACCACGTGATGTAAAAGTAAACAAGAATCATCAGGCCAAGCCACCTTCTTCCATTTCTCTGTGGTCCAGTTCCTATGCTCATGTGCCCATTGTAGGCACTTGCGGCAGTGGACTGGGGTCAGCATGGGCACCATAACATGATTATTGGCGTTATTCACTTCACTTGTCAGTGGTCATAATTTTATGGCTGATCGGTATATGTCAGAAAAGCCTCACTTCTTTAAAGGGCTAGTATTGCAGCATTGCAAAAATGGATTTTATAGCTCTGCAGAATGCGATGGTGCTATATGGACCAATAAATACCATTTATTTGGTACAGATAGTTGTTCCTTTTGAAGTACAATAAGGACACCAAAAATAATAAAACTATAATAATTGGGGATGTAGAAGAGTGGTCCCACCAAGGTTGATTCCAAAACATTAATGCGACACTTTCATAAATCAAATGTTTCTTCCCATGTCTACAGGTTTTTTTGTTTTCATACTTTAGCATAAATGCTCAAACAGGCCAGGAAAAGCAAAGCAGGGATTGTTGTCTATAACGCTATAGTGCAGGGGTGTCCAAACTGCGGCCCTCCAGCTGCTGCAGGACTACATCTCCCATACTCCTCAGCCAGCCCCTTAGTTGAAGGAGCATTATGGGAGATGTAGTCCTGCAGCTGCTGGAGGGCCGCAGTTTGGACACCCCTGCTATAGTGCCTGACTCACATCTGGTAGTCCCCAGCCACTGTGGGCCAGAAACAGACCAGGAATAAGTAAATTCTTACTTAAAACATAACCAAATTAATCACAGCAAGCCATTTTTAGAGATGCCAGTGCTCCTGCTTGGCTATGAAGCAAGCAGCTGCTCGAGTAGATTAAAAGGAACACTCCACAAATGCAAACTGGTGCAAGATTGAAAACTCCACGTGTCTCTTTCTCCATCCTGTACAGCAGCTCAAATTGTGTAAAGGTCTGTTTAGTCTAAAGGAGTTAAGCTAACTTACATGCTCGTTTGACATACGCTACAGCGTACCTAGTTTCAACAAAAATACACGCAGCATGCTCACGTTTCCCTCTCTCCTTTTTAGTGGGCTAGGTGTCTATTACACACGTAACAAAATAACCTGTCTAAACTTTTGCTGAAACCTTTGTTGTAAATTAAGCACACAAACATTGTCATATATTGAATTTCTTTTTGTAAATTCCTATCTGCTTTCTCAAATCCTAGAGAAAGTCACCTTATTTTCTGCTCAGCCTCCTTTTACCGAGCGCTCCCATATATATGTTTAGGAGTTGAGATCCCATTGAAATCCATTCCATGGAAGTTCTGGGTCGACCTCAGTACCACAAAGAAAATAGCCTATCACAAAAACACCATCAACAGCATTAGGAATAGGACATTAGTAGAAAATAGTGCACAGCAAGCAAAATGTTTTCACTTTGTAGTAAACAGCTCATTGTTCTGTGTGCACTATCATTGATCTTTTGGGTAACACAGAAGGTAAGAGATGGTGCTTTATTGAAATTATCCAGCCTATGCTACAGCAAACACAATGCAATGTCCCCCATTCTAGTGAAAACTTTAATGGACCCATCAGGTCCGTTAAACACCTTGCTACGATTCCAGTATAATTAAACATAACATATAAAGAAAACAATCTTGCAATTTAAGTACAAAGTTTTATTGTGCTGCAATCCATACAGACTGAGCAGAAGAAGGTGGTCGTCTGCCGATGGTTTGGCAATGTTTTAGTTCAAAATAGAGTCTTTTCCTCTGTCGTTGAATAGCCAAAGTCAATGTTATACAAGCAAAACTGCATTAATACATCCATCATTTTCAGGATTGTTTGTAACTTGTGCATATTTTCCTGCAGGGAAAAACATAGAAAACATATTTAATGACCTTAAAGTAGCAAACAAAGTGAAAGTAACAAAAGTGTTAGCTTGCAAGAACAGTAGAGCCATATTTAAAGTCCAACCCCTCAATTTCAATGGGAGAAGGGTCCATGGGTTCATATTTGCTCCACTGACTAAAGCTTACCCCATATAACTTTGCCTCCTTGGGTGACAAGGCCGAGCTCGCTCACGTTGACTTCAATGACTGTACCCTTTGTGATGACGCCTAAAGTTGTATAAAGGGGTGAGGAAGGATTCTTTTTCACACCAAGGATAGGTAGGCAGAAGGTAGCTTTAAGTTCTGGGTGTGTTACATGTGCTTTCTTGAAGCGCAAGCCCTATTTAAAAAAATAAAAATCATTGTAAAACAAGACAAATGTTTTAAACAGAACTTGGTGCAATTCTAGCAAGTGATAATAAAAACATACAATTAAGGAACGAACATTCCAAAAAGCTTAACCCATTGAGGACAATACATTGTGAGCCCACACATGTACTTTGAAATAAACTTAAAAGTAATTTATAATTACATTACATTGCGCATGGGCATTCACAATTTTGCAGTGTCAGGCTTTTATTTGCAGGATTCCAGCAACAGATCTGAAGACTGAACTGCAGGTCGACATATTTAGATTCTAATTTGTTGATATATCTTAAAATCTAGAGATTTTGGTCCCAATTATTTTGTTCCTATTTTTCCCTCCCCATTTTTGTTCTAGTCAGAGTTATCCTCGTAATGCCCTGAGGGAAGGGTGGTTCTTTAAGTCATGGTTCCCCAGAGGTTTCCTCTAATAAATGAGAAAACATTCCTGCGTTCTGAAGAATGACTCTTTGTGAGTCCAGAGGTGCTCCCTTCTTTCACCCCTCCACTCTTTGATTCATATAATGATTTTCTATCAAATAAAGCTTTGGTTGTTTCCATAATTGATGCTGTCCGAGTAATTATTGCAAAATACTAAAAAGGAAATATTCACTTTCAGTTAAACTTATTAAGTCTGCACTGATGTGCGAATGAACCTTCTTTTTGGACTAGCAATTTTACTTTATGGCACTTAAATTTGGTGTTACTGTGAAACAGACATTTAATGTTTTATTTACTGTAAATAAATGTTTTAATTAGCTGAAGGTGATCAAAAACAAGAGACAAAAGGAACACCTATGTGACCCACTTTGCAGGAGACAAGAATCGAAGTATGGACACTGTAGACACCTGTACAACACCTCCCAACAAAGCCAAAACACTTTACTTGAAGTGGAAGATTGATTCTCTTTGCCTTTTTATATATAAATATCTTTTCATAACGACAAACAAATTTCCAATGTAACCAATTATCATGCAAGATCATGACATCTCAGTTTTTGCAGCAGTCTCCTGCAGTTGACCCACTGTCCTGCTTTTGCGGGCAATGACGAGCATGGGCCTGTTGGGGAGATCCTCTGATTTTCCCTTACCAGATCAATGAGATAAAAACAATGAAGGACTGGCTGTTGTAGCACAGGCATCCATTGTAGCTCTCACTTTGCCTCCTAACAATGCCAGTGTCAACCTCATCTGCCCCCCATATCACCCATTCATACAATATTTTAAATTATAAAGTTGACTGTACTCAATCATTGACTATGAATATTTCTTCAGCATGACTGGCTGAATATTATTGTAGATGCAGTCAACAAGTTGATGTTTGTACTGTAGACTTAGTGTTCTCACTAAAAGTAAGACATGTTACTATGGTTTTGTTTAAACCATAACATAACTGCCAAGCATCTAATAAAGTAACAGTTAACCTACCATTGGTCTGATGAATCTTTCATATTTTGGTGGTTTTCTGGTAAATCCATCTCCAACAAAGCAAACTTTGGTGACCATTCTCTTCCAAGCCTTCTTCTTTCTTTTGCCCGTGCGAATGACTTTCAGCACTTCGGTCTCTCCTTGGGCACGGACTTTGGGTAAAGGAACTTCCCATTTACCCTAAAGCAGGAAGAAGAAATCCAGTAAAAAAAAACAAAACACAGCCCTGGAGAAAGTGAAAAAGTAAAACATGTACTTGGACATCACAAAGGTCTGGCACCGAAAGATTACTTACAGCTTTCTCTTTCCGCTTTTGTTTGATCATATTAGAAAGAACTTTGGCTCGAGTCTGTCCCTCCCTGTCCAACAGATAAGCTGGCACAGCACCTTCGGGTGTCTTCTCGTCATTCTTCTGTTTGGTATTTCTCTTCTCATGCATTTTAATACTAAAGCGAAAATGCAAATGGTTAGACTGGGTTATGCTATTATTCATTGTAAAAGCCTTGGTTTATTTTCTATAAATATTTTAAAATCAAAACAGACGACAGTCTTTGCCAATCAAATATGCTAACTTTGTGGAAATAAATATACCTAAAATGCTGCTGTGATATTACAGCAATGTATAAATTTTAAATGATGCGACAACAAAATTTAAAATATGTAGATATACTGAATTTTCAGGACCAAATTATTAAATCTAGATTGATTAGCAATAACGCTGTCTGCACTTGTCAAGGCATAAATTATCAAAACGGTGAACTCTGGTGCACTTTGCAGTTACAACAAACATGGTGTAATGACTTTTTAGGGTCACCATGAATTAGTTTAATTGTACTAAATAACAAATCATTTTCTTTTTTGAAATCATTAAGATTAATACGTACGTCTTCTTCATCTGTATCTTCTCGGCATGACGCTGCTTGTGATAAAGCTTGGCCTTCAGACCAATGAGCTTCTTCGCTTTATGCGAGCGTTCGTGAGCCTCTCTGCTCTCCTTCTTCCTTTTCTTTTCATGGTAATCCAAGCGATATCCATACCGCTTACGGTGCAATTCAATATAATCGTTCTGAGGCTGCGTGGGAAGAAAGTTAAAATATAATAATATTAAAGTAGGTAAAGTAAATGAGCGATGATTTTTGTGTTTATAAATTACCTACCACATAGTATTCGGGAGGACATAAAACACCCGAGATGCTTATTGCAATAAGGTTGCAAACCCAAGTAATTCTATGTATTATTCTAATATAATTATTGTAATATTATATAGCAATTATGTATTAATCTACAAGGTTTCTGACTTCTTAAGAAAAATAAATAAAATAGTTACGTTAAAATCTACTTCTATGAAGCCGCTCATCTTACATATTATGGGACAAAGTCTTTGACTCGGTTAAACTTTTGTATTGCTACACTTAGTGTTTTATAAGAATCCATATGCAAGATGTGGAGAGAAAAACAAAGTTAGTATTAAACTTTGTTAATCGCTTTTAATTTGTGGCATAAAGTCCATAATTCAATCCTATTTGGGTATTAATTGATCAGACTCATTATTACATCCTTATAAAACCGACAGGAAAGCGATAATCAAACGAAGGAAGCCTAAGGCATGCCCGTGCATGTGTGGTGCAGAAGCCCGTGCTCTCACCATGTTAGCGGCTTTCTTCGGCGCTGTACTGACGGGCCTTGCGGTGTTTTACTCTTGCTTTCTGTTACGGTTCACACCCTACTTTCAGCAGGGTATTTTGTTGCTTATCGGCTGTAAATAACAGACCGAAGGCCCTGGGCCGCTGTTACCGAGCGCAGATGGAAGTGAAAAAGGAAAGAACCGCCCCTCCGACCCACAAATGCGTCATTTCCTGTTGCGCTGAAAAAAATCGTGGGGAAAATATAGACGAACTTCTATGAGTTACACTATATTCTGCTAATACTGCTATTAATTTCTTGCAACGCAAATGATACCAGAGTTTTTTTTCCAATGACTATAAAAAAATAATAATAATATATCACCGGAACCTTTCTTGTTGAGCCAGGTTTCCAGTCGGACTATGAGCGGCAGTTCTAGGGATCATGGGAAGAAGGTCAAGCGTGCTTTTGGGTACGTGCTGTGCGTACTCACTGACGTCAGAGGGGGACGAGAGCTTGAAGTAATGTGGAGGTCACATGTGCGGATGTGACAGCTCAGGGCATGTTGTAGGCAGAGTTTCTTAGTCCATTGATCTAGGAATAAAGGTAAATCTTTATCTCTGTGGTGTCTGCAAACCTCTGTCTGAAATTAAGCTCATTTACATAAATAACGGGAATAACTTTACCATGGAGACTTCAAATTATTATTAAATTCCGTCAATATGAGGGAAATCTGTGATGTCATAATCTTTGGGATTATTGTAATAAATCATAGACTGATGAATGAGCAAAGTAATACCATTTTGGGTTGCAGCATACAGGTTACCCGTTGAGATTATAGACTAGAAAGACCTGTGCTGTGTTGATGTAGCTGTGTGTTAATGTCACCTATGGAAACTATAAGGGGTGGGAAATAACCATTTGTTCTGATAGAAAGGCAATGGATGTGGGGAGTCTAGAACGTTATTTAGCACAAGCTTACACGACAATATACCCTCCCCAGACCCCCTTACAGCTCTTTCGAGTTATCAGCAAATCTCATGCCTGTCATTATTTCCTGGAGGTTTCTTTTGAATACATCATTCACCGTAACGTGCAGCACAATAACTGCCCATAAATCCATACATTCAGAGAATCTACCGTAATTGTTTGTTTGATTATAAGATGAGTTGTCTTATAATCGAGCAAATACGGTCATGGTCTGATTATATGATTTGGGATCTTATTGAAAGGAGGTCTGAATATAAGGTGACTTTTTGCCATAAAACATAAATCATTACAACGCCGAACATATTATCCGCAAAATATAACATGAAGGCATGTTAAAAAAACAACTAGTATGTATCAGACTCATTCATACACACATTTATGTACAGTAGTGCGGGGGTAGTAATTTAATCCATATTTCATGTACATATCGTTTATATCAGTCAGTGCCTCAGAGATGATGATCACATCTTTAGGGACAACATGTCCCATGATGCCCTCAGGCAGACTGAGAATCATGGGATATGTAGTCCACAAATATTTGCCGCTATGTGAACCAACTTGTGAAGAAAAGCAAAGACTGCTATATCCAGGATGCTTTTTGCAAACATGGTTCCTTAGTGGTGGGGTCACGGGAGTGCTGTGTGACTGTGTGCCTATGTGTGTCCGCATATTGGTTTGCAGTTCAGAGTTTGGCAAATCTTTAAAAGTACAAAGTGTTCGGGGGGCTGTAGTAGGTGGCAGAAGTGCTGACTCCCCAAATCAGTAGAAGTGCTATATTGGAGGATCAGAGGCGCAGATCTGAGGACTTTGATTACAAAATGATGTCGTTTTCTCAGATTAACAGGAGCCATCTGGTCACCCTAGTTTATATGTCTATCTTTTATGACTCTGTAAACTGTCATTAGTGTTACTCAATGCAAAATGAAACACCATTGAAGGGCTGGTGACAAACATTTCCAGTGTCTGTCCAGACTTGCTGATCTCCGCAATAATTTTTAACACAAAGTTCCTTGTTGCAAAACTGACGAATGGGACGTATAGTAAATTGGGATTCCTATAAAATTATTTTTAAAAACAAGATGTTTTTTTTTCTCCATAGGATGTTTTTATGCATATACATGAACAAAAGGAAATAAAGCAGAAATCATGTCAGCAGCATTGATGAACCTACGTGGAAAGCCTTTTGGTGCATATAAGGTTTATACAGAGGTGAGTGGTTACCTGAAAAAGCACTGGCATTGTAGCAGTTTTTCTTTTATTCATTTTAAAAAGAATCTGGGATTCATCTCCCAATGCATGTACCCCTAGTATTTCAGGTAGGGGTCAGAGGCATTTTGTGTGGGTCTACAAACTGTGTCAGCAGAAGAGGCAAATACGTTTTTGCTTATTGGTATTCACACCACAGGCAGCCTGACAACAGATCAACTCAAACAATGACATAACAGGGGTAATCAGTAATGATGAAAAACAAGAACCCTTCAACAATATGTTGTCTGCATTTTGCTTCTTGGAGCAATAAGTCAAACAATGCCAATTAAAAGTATGAAAAAGAAAGATGCATGATCTGTATCCCATGTCCTATATCTTCATCTTGCCCAGCTATAATTTATAAGAGTCTGCTTGCAGTTGTTTTAACAGCAGGAAGTGCGTCCCAGTTAATGTGACCACATCAGCCTTTCTAGTGGTCGTATAC
Organism: Spea multiplicata; assembly: GCA_009364415.1. Lineage (NCBI taxonomy): Eukaryota > Metazoa > Chordata > Amphibia > Anura > Pelobatidae > Spea > Spea multiplicata. The sequence goes on along the minus strand of VKOC01002489.1, from coordinate 4,878 downwards.
ATTTCACATGTTAGTTGAACAGGACAGATACAGTTTTCCCCGTGATATGTATAATATATAACTGGCTAATTGAGTCTTTTCACTAATTTAATCATCACACATACTGCTGCCTAATACCTTTGATGTCCTGGCAAAAATTGCTGGTGTTTTCGCCCCACTCCAAACATGAAGTGGTTGTTGTATAGATAACATGAATTTTTTTTCTTCCTCTTCATAGTGTCTACAATGTTGTAAAAGAAGACTTGCACAAACCAGAAGACCCATTTGTAACTATGGCCATCATAGGACCTACAGCTCTTCAGCAGGTATATTTCTAATAACTTTCCCCCAAAGTGGGTCACACATGGTTTTTCAAACAATCACACTCTCGGGTTAAAGATGTTGTTCCACCTGCTTTGTCATATTTTACACTTTTCCCTAAATCATCATTCCTAGTACTGTGCATTGCACAAACATTAACCAGATATAACCATTTAATACTAAAAATTTAAAATATGACTGAGGCATGTTGTACAAGTTTAAAAATATATATTTCCGGCAAAGGATTTTGCATTCTACCGTACTAGGAATGATGATTCTACCTAAAATCTGCCCTCTACCTGCAATCTGGGGAGAGTTCAGAGCTACAGCGCTCTGATTCCAGATGTACCTGGTACAAGCATTTACATTCCTTGTTATTATGATGTAGATGTAGACCAAATGATTTGGCAATTTCTTTTAAACATTCAATCATATACAAATGTGTATCCTTTTCATTTTGCAGGAGATGTTAAATCCTTGCGAACTATCATCAGCCCTCCAATATCCAAGTAAGAAATAGCATGTTTGCTCACAAGTTATTTTGAAAAAAACCTAGTTTCTATATTCTTGATTTTGACTTGTCTGTCCAAAACAAAGCCTTTGGAATTTTAATATGTTTCTTTTAATAGGATCAGGAATATAGGAATCATGGCTCACATAGATGCAGGGAAGACTACAACCACAGAAAGAATGCTTTATTATTCTGGTTACATCAGAGCCTTAGGCGGTAAGAAGAGTATATTATTTAATGATGTGTGATACTGGAAAGTGAACTTTTTTTACCTGAAGACAGTGATTTCTTTCTTTTATATCTTAGTATTTATCTTTATATTAGTAGGTTGCAGAGGAAAGATAATTATTTTTGTAAGCACTCCTTTTAAGCAACATTACTTTTGCTGCTATGGTGACTGCACAAGAAACTCAACTTTGCATTCAAATTACAAGGCCAAGGACTGATAAAGTGTTTACATTAGGAAAAAATGGGCACACTAAACCAGTTAAATGCTAATCATCTGCTGTGAATCTATGTTTCTAATTGCTTTTCATACATCTCCCTGAATGCGTCTATTATATATATTGAGCTCTTTGATGAGCAGTTATGTACTAATGCATGATAATTGTGTTTTTGCACATTTATGTTCCACTGGTTTATCATAGATGTTGATGATGGTGACACAGTGACAGACTTCATGGCACAGGAAAGAGAACGTGGAATCACCATTCAGTCTGCGGCTGTTACCTTTGACTGGAATGGGCACAGAATCAACCTCATCGACACACCAGGTGCTTCCAGCTTTGTATGCTGTTATGTACTGAGACATTATTATTTTAATAATACACATTTTTCTTATTTTTTAATGCATATTAAATGCATATTTAGTGAATGCAAATCGGCGCAGACATTCTTTAGTTATTTGTGTTAGAAAATTAGACTTCTGTCTAATTTAGCTTCCTATGTAACTTCTTAGACGTGCACACCATAGTAAACAAAAGGATAGGTAATTTGAGTTAATAAACAAGTTCTTTGAATAAAACATTGTGGCACATTGTGATGATTGGCATATGTTTTTCCTAAACAAACAAAAAACATTGCAAAAGTAATTAAAACCTTCTTTGCGTTCCTCTAGGACACGTGGATTTCACTGTTGAGGTAGAGCGCTCATTGAGGGTGCTTGATGGCGCAGTAGCAGTCTTTGATGCTTCTGCCGGAGTTGAGGTAAAAAAAATATTGAGCACAAGTTGCAGACTGTGAATGTTTTTAGTATGTTGGTGCTGCCATAGTGAGCTCCTGTCCCTTTTAATCAATTCAGACAAAAAAAAGCATCCTGCATGGTAAGCGTATCCTATACCTGTATGCACCCATGGCATGCTCACCTACTATACAGGGAAATATGAAAAGTATTGGAACCAAGATGTTCTGCAGAGTGTTTCCCATAGAAGGGGAGGCAGCAAGGATGTTAGATTTAGGCAATGTCTTGTATCTTCAAAGCCCAGCAGGTCTCTTTGTGTGCAAATTATAAAAACTTGGTCCATCACCCTTGTGTCACTGCAAATATTGGGAAGGTACTTTTAAACTTTACTATGCCTATTTTGTCTCTGGATATATATATATATATTTATATATATATATATATATATATATATTGCTGTATATACTATGTAAGTTACTTATTATTTTTTCCATGTTTTCCAGGCTCAAACACTGACTGTATGGAGACAGGCAGACAAGCACTCCATACCACGCCTTTGCTTCCTAAACAAGATGGACAAAAATGGTGCCAGGTACCACATCCCAATTTAAAAAATACAGGACTGACTTTGTCTTGGCATTATAAACAGATATTTTTTTCTTTTATTGGCCTATCTAAATGAAAATTCACCCTTAAAAGAAAACTAGCTCGTTTGAAGTACCCCTCAATAAGCTGCCGTGTGTACAGGGTCAGCTTTCTATAGTAATATGTTGAACAACAGTTCCACTGCTACTTAAAGGATTGCAAATCTAGATTACTGGCACTGCCACTGAAGTATACATTGTACTGCCATGTGACAAGCTGGTAAAGCCTTGTATGACCACAGTATAACCACCACTGTACCCTGGCATATTGAAGTATATGTAACAACTGATGTCCTTTTCTCCCCACTGGAAGTTATCATTTTTTTTAAGGGAAACACTTTCAAGAAAAATAGAAAACCTTTATATTTACAGTTGGCTCTGGCAAAATGCCTAACCTTTCTGTCACTTCATAACTATTATTTCTTTTCTTTTCTCAGTTTTTCATACGCTGTCGACAGTATCAAAGAAAAGCTGAAAGTTCAACCTCTGTTGTTACAGGTAAATATATGGTGCTTGTGTTAAATAATATCTGGATTATATTAATGTTCTGCACACAGTGACGTGAAGCTTATTTCAGAGGAACATTAGATTATTCCTAGATTGCACAGCAAGTTATATTATACATTTTAACTAAAAAATGCATTGGTTCTCAAACAACCTATTCATTCCACTCTGTTGTCAATTTTCTTTTTTGCCTCTCGAAGTTACCCTTGGGAGAAGGTAAAGCATTCAGGGGTTTTGTGGATCTGGTGACCCTGGAAACTGTAATGTGGGACCCCAGAGCCAACGTAGACGATGGAAGGATCTTTGATCGGAAAGCTCTGAATGAAACAAGTGATCAAGGGCTACTGAAACATGCCAATGACGCCAGAAATTCCTTAATAGAACAAGTAAAAGCTTTCAAGTAAATATGTAATGAAAGTGTGTACTGATGGTCCCTATGTTACTACATCATTGGTAGGAAACCCATAGGCATTGAGTGTTGGCTAATTTTTACAACTTTGTTATGTATACACATGTTATAACGCTATAATAATCACAAAGCGTCAATAGAAGTGCTGCACTTTACGGACTCATATTTTATAGAAAGCAATATAAAGGTTACATCAGCTTCCAGGACTTCAGAGGCCACTTCCTTAGATGTAATCCGAACAGTAGAACCCCTTCTTGTGTATGTGACGTTCATTTTGAATTACAGCTTGCAGACCTCGATGACGAGTTTGCTACAATAATCGTGGAGGAGTACAGTGAATGTTTCGACCTGATACCAGTGGAAAAAGTGGGTTGTTTTGTTCCGTCTTATTTTTTTTGAAGTTTATATACATTTCAAAAGATGCCATCATCTAATTTTTATTTACCGTTATGTGTTAGAGTTTAACTCAATTCTATATGTGATACATACATTTATTCTATACGACATATATAAAAATAATCTACAATGTGCTAGCAGAATTTAATTCAGATCGATGGCTCAAGCTACAAGGTGGCTCCCGTCTCCAGGTTAGGTTTAGGATATTACTTGCATTAATAAAATATTAAAATTGCTTCATTCACATAAGATGACCATCTGTTCCATTATTTGTTCTTTCCTGTTTTTACTTTATCATACAAATAAGTAGAGAATTTAAAAATAAAGTGGCACTCCAGCTATGATATGCACTTTAATTCATGGCTGCATGGTTCCTTTAAATTTTCATGTGCTTTGGAGGATCCCCCCAAATGCTGTTGCCCCTTTAGCCACCCCTCCGCTAAATGCCTTGGAGGAGATGTGTTCAGCGGGACATAACTCCCTACACATGATGTTCTATAGTTTGTCTTTGATATATTTGCACACAGGGATGTAAGGAGATGTGAGATTTGAAGTTTGGCATTCACACACTCACCCAATGATTGTAATATAGGCGGCTAACATGTGAGATATGCTGTTGGTATTAGCGGCTCTTTTGATATGCAACAACTATGCATAATTGTATAATTAATTATGCAATTTTTAGACAATTGTCTATGAAAGATAAAACTATAAATATAAAGACACAAACAATTATAGATCAAAGGCATTACCGCTGTGAAGTGAGTGTAGCTCCTTCACCTTCATTCAGTATTTGTGTAGTTGGATTGGAAGTGTGTGAATGCTGATTGTTTCTTCATGTGGAAGTTGTATGGAAGGAACATATGTTTACCGTAGTAGTTTTGTATCCAGTTACAGTCTGCAGTACGAAGGGTGACTCTGGCCCAGTCCGCAG